>JBBPDB010000108.1:3352018-3391886 GCA_037974465.1 Brachypetersius altus
GAACACGGCGCCCGGGGAGCAGTGTGTTGGACGGTACCTTGCTCAGGGTACCTCAGAGCTGCCTAGCGGTCTTGGCAATCGAACCTGGACTTTCTGATTGCAGGGCGAATGCCCTAACCACTAGGCTACCAACTGCCCTTAAAACACTTGCCATTGCATAAAACCATTAATGAAAGTAAACCATACGTTTTCTTCCAATGATAACTACTTTAAAAATGTTAAATAACTTGCTAGATTACTCACACTGCAGTGTTGATCTTTTAACCCGGGTTAATAGTTGACATAAAAAACTAACTAACATATGTGTTGCACTAAAACATAAAGGGACCTGGTTAGCACATGCCTCATGATACGTGCCGCAACATGATCCCCCACCTTCTCAGCCGGTGTGTATGCCACAGCTTAGACGGTTCATGTAGTCTCCAAGGCCTTTCAGGAGCACTGTTGCGAAAGCAATTTTTCTCTCTCTCTCTCGGGGCCAGAGGCAGTCTCTTAACACCTTGACCATTTTCATTCCCCGATTTGAACCCATTTACACCAGGGCTAACGGGCCCGTGCCTTAAGCTGCTGGCTTTGACACATGCTGATGAGGCAGGGGAGGGCATTGTGTTGTGCAAGGTGGGAAATCGTTCTGTAGCCCTAGGCCTACAGGGGACAACACCGTGGGGCATGCAGGTACGCACATTAAACCCAATAGACTTCAACAGCGGGGGTTACTTACACCCCCACCCCCTCAAGCTTAGCTAAAACCCTAACACTGCTTGAGAGAAAGAAAGGCCAAAAGTGGATAGCAGACAGGACTATGTAGGCCAGCTGCCAGACTGATGCCTCTCATGTCTCTGCCTGCAGACTGGGACTAAGAAAAGAAGCAACTAGAGCATAAGAGAGGCGGAACCTTGACTCACATCTAGACCGACAAGAAAGCACAGCATATACACCCCTGGGATCAATGGCATTTCCAATGTACTGTGTACATGCTTTTAATTAATGTATATAGCTGTATTTGTGGTGATGTAATCTTCATGTGAAAATTATGAATGCATTTGTGTCAAGTAAAGGCATGCATTTCTTGGTTTTATGTGGATGCCTGTGACGGCAAATGCATTAATATTCAGATAAAGTAGCCTAAAGGCTTAGAAGACATGATAGTTATAGTGCAATGTCCTCAGATAATATGAAAGCATTTTCCTCCACCCAGATATAATCTGAAGTAGGGGAGAGTGGGGCACAACATACCACTTCTGGTGCAAAGTAAGTGAGTAACTCTCATCTTTATAAATGCAAGGAACCTGTGCATCTGTGACACAAATCTAAATGTAACCATGTGTCGGGCACCTAGATTGTGAACAATTCGGCCAAAAGCAGCTACAATGTGCCCCATAGAGGGGTTAATAGTAACAGAAAATTAGCCATAACAGTTTCTAAGAGTATGCTTATGCACAATGCAAGTACAATTCTATGTTTTTCAACCAAAATATATAAAAAAATGTTCACTGAAAAAAAAAACACATTTGAAAAGAAAGGTGTGATTTTCATTTAAAGCAGCGAATGAAATATTGCAATAAAACTGAAATATATTTAAGACTATATTTAAGAAAAATAAAAAAAAAAAAAAAGTTTTAAATGAGGGAATATTGACTTGTGTCAAAGGCTTAGTTCTTGTGACTAACCCTGCCATGTGGAGGCTGCACTTTGGCCTGGCAGGCTCTCACTGTGAGTTGTTTGCATGCTTGGAAATGGCGATATTATATGTATTACAGGATGGAAGTCTGTAACACACAACTTAGTGCCTGGAAAACACTTCTCATGAAAAAAGTACATCTTATAGCACATTTTCAGGAAAAATGCACAGATGTTGTTACTATGAAAATGCAAAAACATGACTAATAGCAGGTTCTACTGAAAACCTGTTTGACTGCATAAATATCTGTAATGCTCTCCATCTGTAATGCTCTTTTTGAGAGAGGAGGCATTTTGTATGGGCTCTTACTCAACAGTGAGCGATGTGGTCTTTCTGTGGAATCTGGCTGGAAAACGCTTGCAGGTCTAGATCCCATTTCTTTCTTGAGTCTCATGCCACACTCCACCAAATGACCCCCTGATGATGGATGGCATTTTACAGTAACCTGCTAGTACTCCTGTGACGCAGGCCTGTTTTGATCTTGCTGTTTGATCTGTCTTTCTTTCTTTTTTTTTCCTTCCCTTTCTATTTTTTTTTTTTTTACAACTTACAGGGGAAAACAAACAAGGGCCTCTCAAATGTCACCTAGGCTACGCATCAGTGCTTTGCAGAACAAGAGAAATGAGAAAGTGGCCTGAGAAAGGAGGAGGAGAAGAGGAGGAGAAAAAGTAACAACAGCAACAGCAGCAAAAAAGAAAGGTGTAATGGAAGAGGACAGGAGAACCTTGCCTTTCGAGGGTGACCTTTTGGAGGGTGGTGAGAAGTTGCCGTGATGTGACGTTCCTGTCGCCTCTAATGGGGAGCGTTGCTGATTGGCTGGCTTGGAAAGGCAGGACGAACAGACGTGCTACTCATCTCTCACCAATCTCTCGAAGCTAACAAAGCACACATAATGATTAATCAAGTGGGTAATTAATGGGTTGTATAGTAACAAGCAGCTGATGGCTACTGCTGGCAGTCACCAAAGGTCAAGATTGTAATCTCAGCCCTTTTTGTTTGGCAAGCCATGAAGAAGAAGTTCATTTTGATGATATTCATGGCCTATAGAGTGTAATTCTCCTTCAGAACTATTCTAAGGCAGTCACTAGGGGACTAAATAAGAACCTGGCAGTATTCCTACACAAAGCCTTGAAACTGTGGCAATAACGGTACAAAACTTTACATGGGCTGTTCAGTCAGAGTACAGAAAATAAAAGACAGACTTCCTTGATAACGAATGTTAAAGAGTAAAGGAGAGAGAGTTAGTGATTTGAGGTGCTTCATTGGGTTATAATTGGAGGACGTTTATAGCTTTATGGTCCATGAATCGGATGTTTTTCTCCACGAATTTGTGAACGTGGGCAATTTTGCCTGCAAACATTGCAGCAAGACAGTTTTATGGATCCGTCATTTCCAAAACGTGATGCCACATAAATTGAGCTTGAGCGGCTTTCTTAAGGCCATTCATAAATAGCAGTTGAGCAACCATTTTCGAGTGACATTCTCCATTAAACTTGTTCAGGGTCCATTGAACTTGTGTATTCAATGCCCTGAAACTGAAGTGCAATCTCAGCCATTGAAACCACTGACAGGTGAAGTGAATGATTTTGACAATCTTGGTACACTGGTGGAAATGAAAGGGTCGGATTTATTTGGCAGCGAGAGAATGGTCAGTTCTTGAAGATAATGTATTGGAAGCAGAAAAATGGGTGAGCGATAGGGTCTGTAAAACTTTGACAAGGGCCCGATTTAGCCGCTTTGTCAGAACGAGAGGAACCTACACAATTTTAGACAAGTGGTTTCAACGTTATGGCTTATCAGTGTATGTCAGAACACACCCACAGATATCATAGTTGCCAAATAATTAATCATAGTTACAGACCAACAAAAGTCAAGATTAAAAGCAAAGATCAGTGTTTTGATTTTTTGGTTTTAATGCTAGAGGCTAACACTGCTAACACCAGAAGATAATAGTCACTCAAATTGTTTCCTTGAAAATGCATCACCAAAACTTCTTTCAGCTTCCTTCCAGCTCTTCATTAAGGTGGTGTTGATGTGGTTTAGGACACAGTATGACTTACAGGAAGTACAGGCAGCCAGTCCAAACAACACTAGAGCTTTCACAAAGCAGTCATGAGGAGGACTGATCTTGGATCAGATTCCTTTATGATTATGGCGGCTTTTATCGCAAAATCTGATTTAAGATCAGCACTCCTACTCAAAGGTTGTTTGTGAAAACAGACCCTGTTGTCTAAACCAGCCATCCACAGCTACAAGTTTAATTCAGTTGTATAGCTCAAAGTGAATCATACTGTGTCCTATTTATGGAACATATTTGAGTTACTATTAAGTTCTAGTGTTTAGTCTTATAGCTCCAGTTCTAAAATAAAGAAGCTAAACATGTCCTGGGTTGTATTGGCAGTAAGTGTAAAATTGTGTACATTTTAACCAAGCTGTTACTTGAAAGGGTTAATGTGAACAGAGCACAGTTCGAAGCATTTAAAATTGGCACATTTTAACAGGCACAGTCATTGCCAAGTCACTGCCAATTACCCCATGGGGGGGTACCTAATTAAAGGATAAATGATTTATGACCGAAATGTGGTAGTGCCGCCACTGGAGAGTACAGATCATCTCATTTGGCACCACTTTTTTGTAATTTTCCCGCTAAGTTGGGCCTGGTACCATTATACCATCTATACTTTGCAGTCCGATATTAGACCCTATATGCATGTAGTTGTCAAAGCTCCATCATTAGCCTATATTCTGTGAGTGTATACAGTGTCTGGACGGTTTACTGCATGAATCATACTGCATTTTTCATCACAGTGACCAAAAGTCTGACAGTGCCAGCAATGGAAATATAGCACCTTATCTTTGAGCTGTGACCCAGTTTTTCAGAAATAGACCTAAAGAAACTAGGAAAGAGGGAGGAAGAAAACGAGGGAGATAGACAGAGAGCTAGAGCATGAGTGGGAGAAGCAGATCTAAAAACCGCATTCAGCTGAAGGAGGGATTTGCAGGAGACTCTGCCAGGTTGGACGGGAGGCTTTGCTCTGACCCCCCCCTCCATTCACACCCATGATGGGCTGGCAAGAGTCACTGGGCGCAACCTGACCTGTGACCATCTGTGCTTGTGCTTCACAATGCCACTTCACATCAGTCTGTGTAGGCTTAAAAAGCAGCCATGTGTCATTGGAGGGCCGTTGTGCAATATCGTTAAAATATTAAAGTAATTAGCGCCTCCAGAGGAAGAAATAACACAGTCACATCTAAGAACTACATTTAGAAGGATAAGGAAAGTGCCACAGAAGCTGCATTTATATTGACAAAAGTATTGGGACGCCTGAACATAACACCAGCGGAGACTTTAATGACATTGCATTCGAATACATACCCTTTAAAATGCAGTTCGTCCCCCTTTGCAGATTTACAACTTCTTCTTGGAAGGCTTTCCACAAGATTTTGGAGTTTCTATTGGAATTTGTGCACATTCATTCTGTAGATATTTGTGCAATGTCCAGATTTGTGCTCGGGCAAGCTGAGGGAACAGATAAAAAATCAGATACAGGCACTAATATGTTAAAATGCTCTTTGTCTCTGTACTGGAACGATTCGCTGGCTCATCAAATGTAAAATGTGTTATCCAGGCACAAGCTGGACTCCTGCCTTGTATGAGTTTTAGTACTAAATGTAGCCAATGCTATGTTCAAATCAGACTGACATTCGCTGCTTCAGTTGCATAATGTTTATGTAGGTGCTTTCGCTGGCTGGCTTGTTTTAGCGGCTCCCCATGACGCCCTCACAAGTCCCTTCGTCTTTCTCTCTCCACATGTGCGTCCACAGAGCTGGCATACTTCCTCAGCAGCTTAAAAACACACCATTCTCCACTACCTGTGGGAACGCTGAGGAAGTTGGGACAAATTATGCAGAACGTGTAACGAAGTTAAACACAAGGGCCGAGTCAACTTAGCGGGTAGAGAACAGCAACACACCAAAAATGCTGACGTTCAAAACTCCACATGATGCTGCATCAGCCGTATTGTTTCCAGGCGCAGTGTGGGCCACTGTCAAGCCCTCATCATATTGATGTGTGAGAGAATAACATGTTGCTTGGCAACAACAGAGTAGTCCTTTGCTGTGGTTACTCAACGTCTAATTAAAAAAAATGTGCCAGTGAGCTGAAGAGGGATGAACTTTCATCATTTTTCTAAGAAGAATAGGCTTCCTACGTCACAACTTATCCTCCATAACCTTAATAAACATTAATAAACACGAATTTAAACATTAACCTTTGAATTCATTCAGGGCATGGACTTTTTAAAAAATGATTGTTATTATTAATTATATTCACTATTTAGTCTTTTCTGAATGGGGTGGGGAATTCATTCTTTTAAATGGGACACATTAGAGCCTAGTTAAACTATGCTACTTGGTGGCAGAACCCTCAACGCTGCCAGACTCATGGATCCCTGTTAAAGACGTCAACCATTTTCAATGCATAAAAAGCTGTGGCACCTGTCCGGCATGATAGGGATTGAGATGTTTCGTTAAACATTAAAACACTGATAATAAATGGAAAGAAACAGTTCTTCCTCACATATCACAGAATGGCTAAATTCTCTAGAATCATCTAATGCTTTCTCACAAGTAGTTTGCCAATAAAGCGAATAATGACACTGTTTCAAGTGTTATAACACGAGACTTGGCCCGAATTCTGAAAAAAGGGAACAAAGTCTGTCCAAACTCGAGTGAGAGAGAACAGACACTGTTCCAAAGGCTAGATCTTAAAAGCGTCCTCCACTACAAAGTGCCTTTAATCTAGGAAAGAACGGAGAGCTGGGAAAGGTAGGGGGCGAGGGAAGCAAATCTTTCATCAGCAAAGGCCAGCTGCTCCTGTGAACAGGGAGTATGTGGTAGAGAATTACTGCCCCCTGGTGGTGGCATGAAGGATTGATTCGGCAGGGAAAGGAAAGTGGGCCTGTGTGGGTTTAGGCTAATTAACACAGAGGCCATACTCAGTCATATTCAGAGCAAATGTCAATCACAATATCTACCAGGACAGTTTTTCTACTTCTCCCTCCTGAACCAAACTACTGAAAAGTCTGATGTCAAAGTTTACTTCGAGTGCCATCTGGTGGTGAAATCAAGAAATAACATGCTCCATACACAACTGTTTTCGAGACCCATTCATGTCAACTAGCCCCCAAATAACGTGACGATTTTTTTCTCTCAAAATTGCCATTTATTTCCCCCCTTTCTTTTTTGTAAAAGAAAACTTAAATACTGCTAGATTGATCTTTTACACAATTATATCCATAAAACATTTTTTTCAAATGTGGTTTTATAAATTAAAATCATATATTTGTGCATGCAGTTTTGCATTTCCCTCATTATTTTTCCAACTTTCACAAAAAAAGAAAAAAATGGACACCGTTTTGTAGCTCAGATGTAGCTTGGGAATGGGGCGGCAGGATGCTGGGAAGGGATGAACAATGTTTCCGGATGAACAGAGAACTTCCATCTGATTGTCTCAAGCAGCGAAATCAGAAATGAATCTTCAGTTCGTTTATGGTCAAATGGGCGTTGACTCTCAATCCGTAGTTGTTCATTCATCCTCAGTTATAGTATTAACAGAGAAGCATGCTCATAGACAACTGCATACAGAATGTACTTGTTTGAAATACTTCTTGCAGTCTTTAAGTTTTTTTTCAGAAGCTTTTTTCTCTTCTTTTAAAATATTTTTGAAAACGCACAAACTAGCATAAATCAATGAGACAAGGATATGCAGGAAAAAATCCATGGATTGGCAGGGAGTTCTTGACTTTCAAGTTCATACATGCTTATACCTTTGTGCACCTTTTTCTCATTCCATGTTCAAGTAGAGGGGTAGAATAGAGCCGACTTCAGCATTTAGCAGCTAAGGTATGACGGCTGCCTACCTTCTGACAATGCCAGAGGTCAGTGCAAGTCACGTGAATACTGAGCAACCTGCTACTCTGTTGAGGCAAATCACTTAGAACTTAAGTCAGAAGGCCAATGTAGTGCCCACCTGATCTTCAGGGATTATCTTTGTTGACATCCAGCACCCTATGAATAGTATACATCCCACTAACACGCACTTTCTAAAGTGCCATGGACTGCATCTGTTCTGAGGTCTACTTGTGGTGATTATCTGAACTATGAAGATGAGTAAAGCCTAAAACAGCAATGTCACCTACATGTTTTGTAAACTAGCTCAGAGCAAAACTATTGTTCACCAGCGAATC
Source organism: Brachypetersius altus (assembly GCA_037974465.1). Classification (NCBI taxonomy): domain Eukaryota; kingdom Metazoa; phylum Chordata; class Actinopteri; order Characiformes; family Alestidae; genus Brachypetersius; species Brachypetersius altus. Next base: position 3,359,948 of record JBBPDB010000108.1, read on the forward strand.
TGGCTGGTGTGCGTCTCTTGGTTAAGCAGCCATTCTAATAAGCAGGAGATGGTCAATGCTGAGCGGGCCATCAAGGCCCTGGAAGCTATGAGGCAGCGCGATCGAAGAAGTTACCCTTTCTGTCCTGAATGAACACTTTAGTGTGAAGTACGTAGAACTGCACAGGTTAGGAGTGTAGTATTGTGTGCTGTGCCGAGCAGCAGCACAAATGCTGAATGAATCCAACTGTTTACTCAGCTGTATAAAAAAATCCCTTTCATCATCAAAAGATCCAGAGGCTTTGGAAGACTCTGAGACCTGGTCTTACAGAATTCTATCCTCATTCAGTAAGTATAACAAAATATCACTGGCAGTGGGTTGGTATATTGTCAATTTAAGCCTGACTGTACTGTCAGAGGTGCTCTTGTGATGCACTCAAACACATCACAGTTGCATCCAGCATTGCATGTTTGCAGACCAGTAATGCCAGAGGAAAGCATGTGTAAAGGTAGCGTGCCAGTAGCAACACACGCATAGACTCGACTCACACACACAGACTTGACTGATCTGTTTTAAGGGAGATTTTGTTTGTGTCTGTTTGCTTTCCAGCAATGGATTTCAGGGCTATCACTCTGATGTATTTTTGGACATCTGTTTACATGTGTTGACTGGGAAGAACTCAGCCTTTAGCAACAGAACTGACATATAAACAAGGAAATAAACCATCAAGAAAGAGCATGAATGGTGAAGCAGTCTCTCCTGTCCCTGGACTGTCCTTCTTCTCTGAATACACCTCTTGAGTCACACATTTGCAGATGGAGACGCAGGCTTCATTCTGATGACTTGGGTTTGGGAGAAGCTTATGACGTCCACTCTGACGCCAGAGGCCCTACCAAAAGAAATGCAATGGAGGATGAGAAAGGACGCCACCTTGGCTCTGGTCACACTGCAGCTCAGGCCTGGGCGGTGGAACTGGGCAAGGAAAGGGATGGGTTTCGGGGCTCAGAGCCTGTGGCGGGAGTCCTGGCTGTAGCTGCCCGGGGAGCTACGGTTGCGGTGGGGCTTGTAGCTGTCCTGGTAGGGGTCTTGTTGTTCATCCATGTAGTGATGATCTCGTCCACCGCCGCCTCCATGCTGAGAGCCAGACGAGCCACGGTTGCGGCCTTTGTGTGCTCGTTCGTTGTGGTAGTTCTCATCAGAGGCCATCAGGTTGCGTCGCTCATTAGGCGTAGAATGGTCACCGGTGTGGTTGGCATGCCGTGTTCTTTGGCCCTGCTGATTCTAAGAGATCAATATAACTCGATTACAACTCTACAATGACATTTTTGAACACTATTACATGATAATCTAATTCAATTTTATATTACACTGTGTTATATTAAGTATATGTTGCAGTGGAATAACTCTGGCAAATTCAACTGCATACATTTTTAATGTTATTATCAATTATAATCAGACTCAACTGAATCAAATTGTAATATTTCATAGAGCATTTAATCAAGTGATTTAATTTTACTACTTCTTTCATCGTTCAATATGAAGACATTCTCAAAACAAATACTGTAGTGAGGGGTGTGTTTTTGTGGGGTCAGTGACCTGCAGAGCAGAGATGGTGGAGGGGTAGGGGGCAAGGGCCGCAGGGCCGAGGTTTCGGCCTAAGAGTGGGTTTAGTGGGGTGCTGCTGGAGGTGTGAGTGGCCTTCCAATATGCCTCTAGATACTCTGCTAAGTGTTCACATGCATCCTCCAGTTGATTCTCATCCAGGATTATGTCAAACATCTCCTGTAAAAGGATAAACATGCATATATTTGATTGCGTGAGAAACAGCAGATTGTGTGTTCAATGAGGGCAATAATGTCTGCTAGTATTTTGTTTTTTGAAATGAGTGTGTTAGACTGTTCAATATACATGTACACTCACCTTTTGTATTATTAGAAAGCCTGACTTTGTACTACCATTTGCTTTCCACTTTATTATGTTCACTACCTATAGGTTCACTATGTAGATGCACAACTAGAGATCATCTCTTGGTACAGTTTGTTAGTCCACTGATCAAACCACAGAACAGATATTACGTGATTGATCCTTTCTCAACACAGCAGTAATGTCATTTTAGTGTGTGGTGCTGAGTGAAAACAGCTAGAGCTAGAGCATTTATACATGTCAGCGTAACTACTATGTTGAGGGGTCCACCTCCCAAAACTATCCAGTCCAATGCAGCTCTGTGACCAGAAACTGACCACTTAAAAAGAGCTACAAAATGGATAATACAAACTGTGCATTGACAGATTAACAGATGGACAACAGTCTCTATTTGAACACCAGCAGAACAAGGGGGTGTTTTAAAGTGCCAATGACTGTATGTTTGTGTAAGATTTGAATAACATACCGGCGGACATTGTGCAAGTTTATCAGCTGCTACAAGCTGCACATTGAGATGTTTACTCTGAGACTTTCCCCTGGATTTGATCAGCCTCTGGAGAACCTGCAGAGCAACAAAGATTTTCACACACCCGGCAACTGTGCAACGCGGCAAAGCATTTCCAGGGTTTAGAAATAGGTCTGCCTCTCGTGTTATTTATGGTGATTCTGCAATTGTTACCAGAGTACAATGGCCACAGTTGTTCATATCTGAAGGAACATTTATATTGTTTTGCCTACAAATGGGCCATAGGCCATATGTGTGAGTGTGTGTGTGTGGGCTACGAGTACCTTTGGCGAGGACACTTTGACGTGGACGATGATGGGAGCTAGCGAGGTTTTCATCAGCTGAGCGGGGTGGTTAATGGTGTCTGCATCCAGCACTACCAGCTGCAGAGAGCGAGCCAGCTCGAAGATACGCTCAATTTCACTTTGCACTTCAGCTACACACAAATGTGGAGGGTGAAAACAAAACCTTTAAGTTGTTTAAATGCAATTAATTGAGAGGAAAAACCCTAATGTAGAACTAACACATGTTGTAACGCAATACAAAGAGTATGACAGTCATTTGAAATATTAATAACTTTAGTGTTAACATGTGAGATTAACTGAATCACTGGAACTATTATCACTATTACCAGTTTGCACATGTCTTACCAAGACTGGATCTGGTGTTAGAGCGCTCGATGATTGCTCTCTTGCTGGGGTTGTTCAGCACAGATCTCTTAGCCAGGGAAATGTCCGCAGTCACACGAGTGATGGATATCCTACAAAAATTAAAAACTTGCTCGTAATCTCTCAAAGAATTAGACTTTGTGGTCTATATAATTACAGAAATTCTTGACCACAGACCCAGAAAGTGTCTAATTCTCTGATTGCCTACTTGACCTTGGTACTCCACTCACCTTCCATCAAACCTGTGCTTCAGGAAGTCAAAAAGAGCCTTTTGCATCATATCGGTCACCTACACAACACAAAATATATGTAAGAGGTGTCTGAGGGAGGAAAAATGAAGACGAATGCAAAAATGCTTTTACAAGAATCGTTCTGACAGCGCACTTTGGTCTTTGGTTATTTTTCTGGAAACTGTTTGGACTACAGTTTAATATCCCTTAAGGAAGACATGGGTCTAGACATATCTGACACACCATTACCCACAGTCTCTGTCACTTTTGCTTTCTTCCACTCTCTGCTGAATTCTCTCTCTCTCTCTGTCCCTCCTTTTCAGGCAGTTTGTCTGTCGACAGCTCATTCACTCAGACACTTATTTCTTTCCCCCTCTCTCTCCAGTTCCCTGTCCCTATCTGTCTTTTCTTCTTTTCGTTTTTCCGTCTTCCTTTCTGTCTCTCTCCCCCTCTCTTTCTAATTTCAAACCTTGCTCTACTTTCTACCACTGACGTCTCTTGGACCCCGGAAGGTTGTTGCCATGGCAACCGAAGGCGGAGAGGAGGAGCATGTTTTTGTTTTGTTCATGCAAGTAGATGCAGAGAGGAGAACAGATTTGGTGTTCTCTGTATCTTACAAACACAGATGCACTTACACAAACACATTTGAATAAAACCTAGAAAAGCATGGGGTTAAATTTAGGTTTTGATGTATGCATATATTTATGCAAAGTAATTTATTAACATTTAATTTTAATGAGCTTTTTCAGGCATATAACAAGGGCATATTTACACAATAAATACATATTTACTCTGAATATCACACACATTACTCTTAAAAAAATATAACATAATAACATAACATTATATCTAAGTACTACATAGAATTGAGAATGAAATATGAATAAAATGATTTAAGATTAAACATATGAAATAATTAAACATATGAAATGAAACTCTTTACCTCATATCCTTTTAGAGATGGGCCAACCAGGACCACAGGCCTCATGGAGGGAACAACATCATAGGGGGCCACATGCTCAGTCTGAAAGAATGACATGTTATCAGTACACTTACCAGAAACATATCAATACTCTTCCATTCCCAGTGTGTAGGACAACAGGAATTTCTCTGTGTAATAATGTAATTACATAAAGGCTGCAATATTTCTATTTTAAATATCTTATCGAATATTAACATGCATTTACAAATAATCTACAAGAATATTTACATTTTATATATAATTAAAAAGATTTATAACATACATTAATGCAACTTAAAACTGTTGAAATTATTTACAAATTCAGTTGCATACAAATGGGGGATTCTGTCTAATCAGTAATGAATATAAATAAAAATGTTAAGATAAAGTAGATATACATAGTGAACACAAAAACTGTTTTCTGTAATAAATGAACATACCAACTTCTTCAATCCAGGGTTTTAAAGTACACATACACATACTTGTAAAACTAAGTCAGCTACAAGTTTCTAATATGTATATTTACTGTAATGATCTACTGTCCCACACCCTTATTTCAACTGACATTTACACGGAATATCCATTTGCTTTGTGAAGATGAAGACCACTTACCACTTTTTGTTTCTGCTTGCCTGCAAAACGAAAACAAAACAGAAGTCAGTCTAGCTTTTCTCGCCTTGGTAAAAGTTGAAAAAAGATACGAACCATCAAAAAAAATCATAATTCACTGTCCCATGCTCACAAGAAGCTGCTTGTTCATTCTTTAGCCTTACGCAGGACAGTGATGAAGTAAAATCGCCCATTGATGAAATGTCTACGATTCCGTTTTTCTTGGAGATTCCTGTGACCCCACCCCTGTGTCCCCAAGCCCCACCCCCCTAGACCACAGGCTCACCTGATGACATCACATCCCCCAAGCTGGAGGAGGAGCTTCCGCTGGACTTACTAAAGAGATGAGCGAACAAACAGAGACACAGAAAGCACAGTATTAGAGTGCCCCACCAAACACAATAGGGGCTACTCTATAAACTATCTACATTCTTACTCTTAACATCTATCATTACTTAACTATTATTCAAAACACTAAAATGGTATACCTCTATATATCTGAAGAGAAAATCTTAAGCTTTTTTAAATCTCATTATTATAGTTTAAGTGAACTGTTCCCAGTTATATGAAGAATAACTGGGCAGAAGCATCATTTAAAATTACCATAAATCTCAATTCAATAAAGACTCTAAGGATCAACACTTCAGTAATTACTTGGAAAAAAGTCTTTAAAATATTGGTAAAAGTAAGTAAGTCTTGACCTCTAGTGCTATGACTGTCTATTCTTACAATAGTTAACAAACAAGCAATAGGTAATCTGGAATGAATGTAACCGAGGGGTGGTGTTCTTGATGTGCAATCTTCTCAAAGTGTCTGGATTTTGATTCAAAAGTCATTTTTCTGAACATGGTAAATGGTGCCATAACAATCAATTGGCTAAGCCAACTTTCCCTAAGCAAAGCCATTCTACACTGTATTTTGCTGAAAAGCCAAATCAAAACCAGTGAAGCAACAATACACCTTCAGTGGTTTATAATTGAGCACCTCTGCTTAAATTATGTTTTGATACTTTCAGTGTGAATATTTACGGCACCAGGCTGCAGCTTATTTCGGTCACTTATGCATTTATGTATTATCATTATTGTACTTTCTATCTACATTACATCGAATAGAGCATTTGATTTTCTGGCATCAAAATAAAAAATGCATTCAGATAACCAACAAAACAAGAAAATACATTTTTTTCTGAACGTGACACAGCTGGACATTAAACAATAAACTTCATAATGAATTGCAATCATTTGTCAAAATTGCAAATTGAATAAAAAACAAAAACTCACATAGAAATTTGCAGCCGAGTGACATTTAATAATGTACATTAGGTCAAAACTCTGTAACAACACATGCATTTTAGGAAGTTACCTCATAGTCTTATGGAAAACCAAATGCTCTAATTGAATTCTTAACCAAATGGCCAGCCACTGTCCTACAGCTGCTTACCCTTGAACACGGCTCTTCTTCTGCTCCAGTTGAGCTCTGATGTTTTCCAGCTTTAGAGGGCTGGGGATGAAGCCGATCTCACAGCCCTCCTTCACTAGTCGCCCGATCCACCAGTCATTATTGAATTTCTGCAGTTAATAATGATGAGGGAACAAACAAAATATGTACTTTGGAAAATACCCTAAGTGAGTTCACCTATATTTAGTGTGTCTAAGCTGAGTCTTTGTATCTTGCTTCTATGTACAGTGTATACTCTACTTGAATGGCATTACTATTCTTTTCTCCTAATACTAGAGTCTGATGACCTTTTCAAGTGAATTACAACTATGAGATGTATTTATTCACACTATATGTGCACGCTGGCACTTGGTTATAATATGAATACTAGGAACTCTTCTGTGTTGCTGGATATAACAGAACTCCTGAAGCACCCAGCAGCCCACTGCTTTTGGTAGAGATCTCCAAGAAGTGTTTCTCCACCACTAACATTTTGACAAACGAGACACCAAATCATTGTACCTCTTTGATATGCAGGAAGTCCTTAGCATCAAATGAGATGGCCGTTCCTGGCACAGGCACATCCTCGTCAAGCGCTCCACAATAACTGACATTTGTCTTCACGGCGAAGGCCACTGCTTTGGCCTATGAACCCACAGAGAGCCAAATACACAGTGATTGCTTATAAAGTAAAAATACTTAAAAAAAAATAGTAACAGCATAAAACCATGATAAATACTCCATATCTCATATTAATGATGATTCAATCTCCAGTTTGTCATCAGTCTCAAGCATATGTATGTAATACAGAACACAGTGCTGTATTTTCCTAAATGGTTGGAAACTGGTGTAGTTGAGTTGAGTAATATATCATACTTTAATATTTATCATGATATTGACCTTTGCAGTACTGAAAGTTACTAACAAGCCTAAAAAAGTTACCTAATATATGTTCCAAAGAGAGCTTCTGTGTGTGGTCACGTGAATCAAGGCATTAATATGATCCAACTTGTCCAATCTTTGATCATGCCACATCAAATGTTCATTATCATCAAATCCAATATGTATCAGTATACGCCACAGCTCTATTTTGGGCCAAATCACGCAGCCCTATTGGGTACAATGCTTCGAAACATTTGAACAATAAGGTTTTTACCTTTATGTTGAAAACTGCTATAATTTACCTGTGAGCAATCATAATTTGTAAATTATATATAATATAATAACATTACACTATTGGCTCTAACCTTGGCCCTTTCCAGCTGCACAGCGGCCTGCTGCTCTCGCTCCTGCCGGCCCTGGCTCCCACCCTCCTGCCTCTCCTCCTCCAACGACACATCCGAGTCGGATGGCCTGCTAGTGTAGGAATCAGCTGAACCCTGAAAGAATAGAACATCCAGCACAAATGTCTATATATGTATACATACATACAAGACACATTTGAATAAGGATTTTTTATTTCTAGAACCAGAAATAAATTTTCTTTACTCTTTTCTGAAGTAACTGCATTTCTAGCAACTTTTTTTCTAGCAACACTGACAGCAAAAAAATCTACCTGAAAAATTTAATTCTCTCAGATCCACTAAATCAGATCTTAAGCTTCTTAATAGCGCTGAAGCAAGAATAAGCAAAACATTCAACACCTGTAATCATGTTTAGAAAAAAAGCAAACTCATACAAAGGACAGCCCTTAGACCAGCAAAAATATACATCTGAATGTTGAGAGGCAAAAACTTCCAAGACTTGCATAGTGAACAGGGCTATTTTTCCATCTAATGGTAAGAAGGAACAAGGAAGAAAACAAAGGTAATCTATCTATCCTCACATTTTAGAGGATTTTTACTGCTTAGCTCTAGTGTTGTGCAGAGTAATGCATTTCTACTAATAATCAATTTCCACTGCAGTTGTGGATACAGAGTAGTTATTTGACTGCTAACTATTCAGCTAACACGTAAAATATGAACTAACTAAAATATGAGTAACTCTCAAGCCAACCTGAAGACATCATGCGTACAGTTGTGATAAACATTTCAGTCTTTTTTCATGCCTACATTCTCCAAGATGATAATGTCTTATTATACCTATTTAACAGAAGCCCTGTCTCTGACGAGCATAATTCCTAATATGGTGCATTATGTGTTAATATGGTGCATATCTACAAAGCAAAGGACTAAGCCCTAAACAAGTCCTACACCAAGTAATGCCATTTCAGGTATGTTTCCCCTCCCAAAACTATTTATACTCTATTTAATTAATGTTTAAATTTTTAAATATAAGCACATAACCAGATCACCCAATTTCACAAGCAACGCCACGATGACAATCATTAATATTTAACTTTCTCCTTTCATTCATCTCCCTCTTTGGATTTCCTTTTGAGAAAGAACTCCTTAACCTGCCCAAACAGCAGAAAAACAGAAAAACAGCTGTAGCAACCTACTATGTGCAGAACTACTGTCTAAGCCAACACATGCAGTACCTTTTCTGGGCCATGAACGACCTCACAGTACAAAATTTTAACGGTTTCATCAGAAACATCCATCAGGTCTTCAGAAAGCTCCATCATGATGTCTCAAAACAGAAAGAAGCAGTTGAAATGGATTGTATCTTAATCAAACCTCTACTCGGTGTAGAGCTACTCGGTGTAGAGCTACTCGGTGGATGTCCCACCAGCAAGCAAACCAGTCCTCAGTTTAAATGAGCTGCTCCTCTGGGTGAAGTACAATGAGGCAGTTTGGTTGTGATAATCCAGTTGGGAAACAACATTAGCTCAAGTCGGTGAAAGAAGCGATTGGGTCAATATCGCATTAGAGAGAGAGAAAGCCTTGCAGTTGGCCAAAAAAAGAAAAGAGAGAGAAACACTCCCATGGCAAAGCACTTTTTTCCCTATTGCAGCAGCTCCACTCAGGCTTACTTCAGCAGGGACCCAATTGAGTCCAGCGAGTCCAATCACAAAACGCCTGATTCGGGAAACAAGAAATGCACAAGTATGCTTATCTTTCCCCCCAAGAAGTGATGATTCTGGGGAAAAAAAAAAACTAGAATTCAAATGAACGCCTTTCATCTTCGATTTTGACGAGATAACAGTGTTTTGCTGAAAAATGACTTCTTGGGGTCAGAGGGAGACTCGTGTAAAACTTCTCAATGAGATGTGCCTCCACAGTTATTAGAAACAGAGTGGAAAAGTATTTCAAAATAATTTCAGTTTAATTAAGTCACACTAAGTACAAGCTGGCTCCATTCTTCTTACTTTTGCTGTGAAAATGACAGCTATATTTAAGGCTATTTTTTTTTACCTGAAGAAGCTAGAAGAACTAGTCAAAGGGTTTGATAAATTCTGCCAAATCTTCTTAAAAAATCAGATATTTATTTTCTCTTTTAACCCCCTTTGGGCTGTGGAGGTAGAATGAAAAATAATTTTATGTTAGAAATGTGGGTTTAATTAGATATCCAAAAGTAATGAGCAGACAAGGTCAACCTTGTCAGACTTACAGGCCATGATGGTGACTTATGAACAACATCAATGGACCCTCTAAAACTACTGATCTATATTAATAAACTCAGGGCTAGCCACGCAGGCTCACATCTGGACTGCATGAGCTGTATTTCACTGCAAGTAAAAGTAGTTTCTGGGCTTATGCCACGAATTTAACACTTAATATGTAGCCAATTAGACAAACATGTGGGCTCATACACATGGATACACACAGCATAAAGAGATATGTACACACAAAAAGTGCCAAAGGTGTAAAATGTACAACAGTTTTAATTCCCTAAAGAGCCATTTTACTAAATGAGACTGATTTAAGAATATATGTGTGTGTGTGTGTGTGTGTGTGTGTGTGAAGAGACATCATTTAGAGAATCTTCACATGACAAAAATTCTATTAGCTTTTCTTTCAATATGCTTTCCATGATGTGGAGGTTATTTCAACCTTAAAAGGCAAAACGGTCTTTAGGGAACCATAAATAGTTCTTCATGCAAAGAACCCATTTGCACCTAACAATGTAGGTTACTAAACACATGTAGCCATAACAGGCCTTAACCCATTCCAGACACACGCAAACACAGGCAAACACACACACACACACACACACACACACACACACACACTCACACAGAGCAAAGAAAAGCAACAAAAGCCCATCGGTCACCCTAAATTACACATCTCTCCCACCCTGACAACTCACTGGATCAGAACAGCAAACATTATATCACACTACGTGTGACACAACTGTACAGTCATGCAGAGGCTACTGGCTTTTTCTGTTCCTCCTCACGACATTCAAGTGGGCCACCTAAACCATGTGACTCATTATATTCTACACATCATCACTGAACCTGCCTGGCTGGCGTGCAGAGCCAGAAACAGGACACTGTCCCTTTAACACAATGACCGTAAATGCAGCTTTCTCTTGCCAGAGCCTATATCATCATATACATAATGCACACTCTAGCTTAAAGGGGCGGCAGGTACACCTTAAAATAAATAAAAAAGAAACAAAAACGAACACTTTTTGTTTCCAGTATCTGTGTGATGGAGAACACTCCACTACAGACAAAGGCTACACAGCATGTGGGGCTGTAAAGCCATTAAAAAAAGAGCTTCACTCTACAGATATGGTTATCATATAGATATCAGAAAGGTTGGTGCTCGGCGGAAGGGTGTCCTACTGATAAATACACACATACAAAAACACACATACACAAAAGGCTTTGTCGAACGTGTCCCTACAGTACACCCACAGTGATCGTTCTGCTGCATTTCTGAACACTGTGTTACGGTGAATCTCCCAGGCCCTGTGTGTGTAGCACAGATGAGCCAGTGCTCATCATACACACACACACGAGCAGCAGCAGCAAAAATATACACACAGACACTAAGGAAAGAAGAAGGAAATGGAAAAAAAAAACCAACCAAAAATCCTACACTCACCGCCTCCGAGTCTTCAAATCCATGCAGGTACAAATTGTCATACATGGAGGTTTGCTATTCCAGAGAGCTCCTCTTCAAGAACAGAAAAAATGAGAGAGAGAGAGGAGGAGGAGGTGGAGAGGAAGAGAGGGGGAGGAGGGAGCCACCACCACTGAAAAAAAAAAGGATTGATAGGGGGGATGACGATCCTCTCCTTCACCAGAAGAAGAACAGGGAGGGGGAAAAGCAGCAAGAGGTGTCTATTGGAGAACACAAGCAAGAAGACAAGGAGAGAAAGACAGAAAGAAAGAGAGGGATAGAGACAGAGAAAGCAAGAAGGGTAAGGCACGCTTGGCCTGCAGGTTGGAGCAGATCCCTCGTTCAGCCTATGATTCTTTTACATCCTCAGGCTGGGAGAAGCTCCCCGGAGGCTGCTTGACGCTGGCATTTCATCATCCCTCAACACACACACGCACATGCACACACGCACGGCGCGGCTCTGCGCACCCGAGACAGGGAAGGAGAGATGGAGAGACAGAGGGAGGCACAGATAGAGGAAGAGAGGGAAAGAGAAAAGGTATAGAGAGAAAGAGAGAACCCTTCCTCAATCTCAGCCTGATGACACACTTGGCTAGCTCGGTGCTGATTGGCCAAGCCGGCTCCCAGTCAGCGCTGGTGCTGACGTGCGTTCTTCTTGGCTGGGAGCGTTAGATATTCCCCCCACCGCAGCGTTCCCCTCTGTACAATGATGTGATTCGAATGTACAGTAATATGCCTCACTCTCTCATTGCATAAATTTCACTCTCCGTCTGCACTGACCCCTCAGTGAAGTCCATCAGTGCGCTCAGTTATTTATGCATACAGCGTATTGTTCTATAATTAGATTTGCCAAAAATAATACTGATGAGATGGCAGGACCAACCAAATTTGTGCAATACCCATATACCAATATACAAGAAGAGAAATCAATCAAACTGACCAATACCTTTTATTTATAACATATATAGACAACTATCACTACGATCATATATGAAATCTGTTTTTAAATTGTTAAAGCTCGTGTGGCAAAATTTTAAAGGGCTACATGTAAGCCGTTTAGGTATTCCTGCAATTGTTTAATTGATTTAATGTGTGAAGTATATTACAATATGTGTCTATAACGCACAGTGCAATATCTGTATTTTTATTCTGTGGCTTCACTGTTCAGTTCTCTTATTACATTTGATCAAATGCACTGAATGTGGTCATGTTTTGTTGCATCCAACAACTCTAGATGTTAGGTGCTGATCACATGAACTAATAACGTCACAAGAAACAATAATGATCACATGAAGCAATAATTTCCACAAGATGTTTATAGCTTCGTAACTCAGAAAAAGGAGGAGAGAGGGGAAAAAACACCTGTAACTCTGGAAATTATTTACAAATGATCTGTGCAGCCACAGTGGCAGCACTGCACTAGCCACCAATCAATAGCGCCCCATTCAAGCTTAGAAACACACAGATTTAGGTTAGTTTTCCTGACCTGTATCGAGCCAAACGGAATGACTGCTGAAACTCTGATAGGCGCACTTTGCAAAAACATTTGCAACCAAAATGTCCTGGATTGCTTTATTTTTTTTCAAGTATTCATTATCCAAATAAGGTAAACCATAAAAAATGAGCAGAGAAATCAGCAGCAGAAACAAAGTTGCTTGACTCACCTGTCTGAGGATGAAGCTGGTGGAAGTGGTGCTGCCATCCGAGCGTTTCAGTCGGCTCCGTCTCGAGTATGTTCCTCTGTTCACCTGCAGGAGCAGCAGAGAGGACCTCGGCTCAATCACTAGAGGAAAGATGTTTCTATATTTGGGAATGACCGGCTGAGAAGTGTCTCATGAATGAAAAACTGGATATAGGTGGTTATGCATCACAAGTAACAAAGATGATACGACTGCGTTGTACTCCAACATAAAATGACCCAAAGGTGACCATAAATGTCACAGAATGTGGAGCATGGTTTATAATTTAACGCTGGTCTTAAACAAACTTGTTTTTTTAAATAATAAACTACAGGACACCATGATTGTATTACCCAACACTAACTAAAATCCCAATCAAACACAGTGTCAACCTTGGGGCATAACAGAGATCTTGCTAAATATGTATAATTAGTGTACAGCTATTCATAAGCTTCATAAACAGCATGATCAAGAATCTTTCTGCAAATTGCAGTGGTTCCTGATTAACGCCTTCAAGTAAATCTGAAATTGATCTTTTACCTATTTTAAGTATAATTCATCATATCACAGCATTTCTAAGACAAAATTGTTGTTTACCTGTAAACTTTGATCAGTGTTCACACCTGTCACTTGGAAATTCATCACGATACAGAAGGAATACACATTCTAATTTCCTGTTCACACCACCTTTTAATACACCCCTTCTTACCAAGTCCTTCAATCAAACTATAATTGTGGAAATGGGTTTCAAATTAATTGTATTATGAATGAGTTTTCTTAAATAATCCAGAGTCTCTGTCTATTCTAACTTTTTGTGTGTGAGAATGAAAAAAGAGGTCTCACTATATAAACAGAACACTAGAGTCACAATATGATTCTATAAGGGTTTTCAAAGATTTATGACACATTAAGTATTGTGATGGCAATGCTTAATCATCCAACCAGATCCAACCACTTTCCAATAACTCCTGCCAAGGAACTGGCAGAAGCCTTGTCCCCACAAGGAGCTAAATAGTTTTTGGACTAATTTAGTTCTGTGACATCTCGAGTCAGCGGCCGCTAGAGGCCGCCCTGCCCTGAAAGACTGTTGGAATGTTGGCATTGGGTCTGAGTACACCAGGTTTTGGTTTAGTGTCTTTAGTTCCACCTGTCGGGATTTTCTGTTAAAGTGATAGTGTGTCCCTATTGGTTCATGTCTTAGTCAATCGTGTATTTAGTTTGCCTTGTGTTATGCAGTACTCCTGTGTTGGTCCACCGTCATCTACTTTGTGTGAGTTGTAAGTGTGGTTTTTCAGGTTCAGGTTCTTGGTTTTCATGTTTTGGCCCTTGACCCTTTTTATAAATACAAGCTTTTAATGAATGGAAATCCGTGCCTGCGCATCCTTTCCCGTTTTGCAGCACCACAGTTCCTTGCTCAATACTGGTAGGTGTTTCTGTGATATAGAAATTAAGGAAAAGAATAGAAGCCATACCAAATACACAGCACTGGGACAGCAAACATATAAAACATATTTTTTATGCTACATCGAGGCTGTGACTGTGTGAGTGCAAGTGTTGATCCGTATCTCTACCCTGCAATGGACTGGCGACCTGTTCAGAGTGTTTCTCTCGCCATGGGAGCACTGGCATAGGCTGCAGCCCTGCCTGCAATCCTGCTTATGATAAGAAGCTTGGTAAATGAATTTCAACAAGAAAAAAAGCATTTTTGTGTTTTCATAAAGGCACCCAAATTACCTCATCGGTAAGTTTATCAAAAACTAAAATGACGTTGTTGCAATGACGTTTAAAATGAAAACATTATCCAATCACACGTCTTTCCTGCGTTATGTACAGAAACGGGAATATTTAGCAGCAGTTTTTGGAGGGAATATGTTTGATTCTTAACCAAATCTGTCATGAATTCTTAGAAGACAAAGATAATCATTGGTGGTGTTCTCTTCTTTTAGAAAAACGTTTTATGTTTGATGTTTACGACCTGCCCTTACCAGACTGGCTGGTAGGACTAAAATCCTATGAGCCTAACAATGGCTATAACTCCTTAAATGGGCAGCACCTGCCATTTGTTTCTTGCTGTACTATCTTAAGAAACGCAGAATAGCCTTAGTATTCAATAAAACTGTGAATTTATTGGGTAAACACAGTCAATCACCGAAGTGAAACCCAATCCAAAGCTGAAAAATAAATGTAATGTTATAATTAGGGATGTAACATTCAAAAATAAATGTCGATAGATTTTCCTAGTGAATCAGTAAAATAATATGCTAACATGTTTACGGTCAGATACTGGTGTCGTAATGAAGGTTTTTTCCTGTGATGACGATGTGGCAACATATAAAACCGATAAGTGTCTTTTAACTGTTTTTCGAACAAGTTGACATGAGCTAACTTTTTAGTAGGCAATGGCTCAGTGTTTCAGTGATGTACTTCACAACACACGCTTGGCAACACACTTGCTCAGCGGTTGTATATTTACCTCTATTTGTGAAAACACAGACATTTTTTAAAGTCCTGGTATGAACATACTGGCTCTTACAAAGCCTTTTATGGGTAAGGATGGCTGAAAACGCATGTAGCCACATCCATCTTTATATTTGAGTAATTTTAATTAAACCACAACAAACAGCGACACACATCTTTTTTTTTTTTAATCCTCTAACATTCCCCATATAATAGAGGCGACTCGACCACAAAAAACAAATTGTTTAAATGATCAATGTTCAATACACTACAAGAACAGTAGAGTGATTGTCGCAATCACACTAAATATCAATACTTGGACCTCCATGTCTCATGTTCACTCTAAACATCAGAATACAATTGTGGTAGCAATAGAGGCCATTTTTGACACTAAAACAAACATAAAAAGATGCAAGCCACTTGCAATGAGTCACCACTTGCTGGACATATTTTTACCAATTACTCTATACTAAGAAGGTTTATGACAATGAACCCATCCCAGTCTGCCTTGTCTTTTCCCCTCCTTCACCTAAAGCTAAAGTCTGTCCATGAATAGCAATGTTAGCCTCAGTGGGATAGGTTAATTAGTAAGTCCTGATTTGATCCATTTTTGGCAGTCTCTTGGGCTAGCCGCTAGTGTGAGCACAGGCACCAGCTCATTCTTCTCCGAGTTTGTTAAACAGGGCCATCTCAAAGTGGGTCAGTGTGCTCATTTCACAAAGGACGTCATAGAGGTTGTTCCTCCTGTGGTCATTTACCATATCTGATCTCAGGAAGCTGAACAGCAAGGGACATTGCAAATAAAAGGAATCCCCCTTGCCGTGATTCTAAATGATGCTCCTAGGGTAGCTCTGACTTGCATGCTTCCACATTTTACTTGCTCTGGCAAAGCTGGTTAAACTCAGAATGGGCTTGCTGACTAGTTGAACAAAAGATGTGTTTGGGGCAAAGTGCCTTGAGGTTCAATGGGTAGAACAAAATTACTGCCCTAGTAAATAATAGAGATGAACTCATTAGTGTTTCGAAAAGATCCAGATTGACAGATAAGACGCACACATGAACAGCATTTGCTAAGTTGTCTAAGGCACTATATTGGCAGACTAGCCTATAAACAAATTTTTCAATGAGATATCGCAGGTGTTTCAGTGAAGCAATGATTCAAGTAGAAGCAAAAAGTTAAGCAGCTCCCAAAAGCAACCTTGTGCGAGTGAAAATGCACCAGGTTCAAAAAGTTACCAATAACTTATTATTTCCAGCATCCGTTTGCAAAAAAAAGCGAGCCTCTAAACTACTCTCGGTGGTAAATTAATATGGGAAACTGGGTCCCTTTCCTTACAAATACCCACAAAGTAAAATGTTATCGTACTTTTTCTGAGAGAAAAGTGGTCCAGGTGGGATATGAAGGGTGACATTATTTACTACTTCACCTCCACTCGCCCCTCAGAACGCGCGCGCGGACAGATGACCCTCACCTGGAAGATGGGCGCCTGGATGCCCTCTCCGATCTTGTTTCTGATGTAAATGTGTCGAGACATCTCTGCCAGCACATCGGTCCAGATGGGGGGCTGCCCGGCCGGCGCGGCCCACTGAAAGGCGGGTGGGTTTCGGACTGCCTGCTCCAGCTTCGAGGATCTGCGGTTCCAGCTGTTGAGAGCCGTTTGCCGTCTCGCGCCACAAATGCAGCTCGCGCGTGCTCGCCGTCACTCTGAGAGTGAGCTCGAGGTGCTGATGTTCGACTCTTGAACGAATCGTTCTTATGAGCCGACTCTTTTCAACACTGAACTGAAGCTGAATCGAAATTATTTTCGAAGACTTCAGTTAAGTGTCACAGCACATGAACGTCTTTATAGTGACATTTGTCCAGCTGTACTATGTAACTGCTGTATAGGAACGAGTTTCTAATGTGTGACCCTAATTCAGCAAGGCATAGGAACGAGACACTCTGAACTGTATAGACAAGTGTTGGGACGCCTGACTATTACACCAACAGGGACTTTAATGACATTGCATTCGAATACACAGACTTTATTGTTGAGTTGGTCCCACCTTTTCAGCTGTTACAGCTTCCACTCTTCTTAGGAGCATGTTCCACAAGAGTTACTGCGAGAATTCTGTGCTAATTTTCATTCTGATAAATAGGCTCCAATACTTTCGTCCATATAGGCTAGTGCAGTTAACTCGTGGCCATGATTGAATATCATTCACTTGCACTATACATTGTGGCCCTTTTTTCTTTTTTGTTACCAGTGGGTCTCTGTACTCTCCGAACCAAATGCAATATTAATACAATGACGAGAATGGATCTGATTTGATCGAATCAATGAATCGGACAGTTAAAAAGAATCCGAATCGAAGTTAATAACGGTCTGTGCGCGTGCAGAACAGAAATGTAAACTTGACAAGACAATGAACGAAAATGTAAATCATTTTTTATGTTCTGATACATGTTACTATTACATAATGCATTTCGTAGTTTTATGGGGCACGAATGATTTTTAAGAAATAATTTGTGAGGCTCGAGCTCCTGCGTGGAAGAGTTGTTGAAGTATATATTGAATATATTGTTATTTTTAATGCCCGTAAGTCCGATTGTCCAACATACTGTCCACTAATGTGTTTGAGAGCTAAGCAGAACAACTAAATGACTCATATAGAACATGTTAGCTGATCTTAAAACCTGTTTACACTCGGAAACGTTTTAGATTGCAGCAAAATGCAGACCTCTGGTGGCACTAGTTGCAACATGCACATGTCCTGTTGTGGCTCAACCTGCTTCATGTGGGGAAACTGTGAACACAACCTGGACAAACTGTAGCACTGGACAATAAAATGGACCAGTAGTGGTACATATTGGAATGGGGCCTGCACTGTTTTGGCAAAAACGTACTGCCCCACGCAGTTGGAAGCATGGCGTTGTCCAAAATGTCTTGGTATGCCCTTCACGGAAAATAAAGCGTCTGGCTCAAACCCTGAACATCAGGTGTGTCCCAAAACTTTATACTATATTCTGCTCCAAATGCACATTAAATCAAATTACATCTCAGGATGCATAGTTTTTTCAGTCCTGCTGAAAGGTTGAAGGCCATCTACTTTTGGTTGTATTTTGACAGCTTGCAAACCATGCTTTCAGCAAACAGGAAGATCACGTCTTTATTTAAGTGGCAATGCTGACAATAATATAAAAATGTGAACACAGCTGTTCATGCGTTAACCATGACATAGCAGCCCTACAGTGGTGCTTGAAAGTTTGTCAACCCTTTAGGTTGCATAAATATGCATATTTCTGCATAAATATGACCTGAAACATCATCATCAAGTCCTCAAAGTAAACAGAGAACCCAGTTACATAAATTAGACAAAAATATTTCAGGTAATTTGAAGGTGAAATTAGAGTCAGGTGGTTTGAATCAATGGGATGACAATAAGGTGTGAGTGGGTACCCAGTGTTATTTAAAGAACAGTGATCTATCATGGCATGAGCAAAGGAGATTACTGAGGACCTCAGAAAAAGGATTGCTGATGTTCATCATGCTGGAAAAGGTTATAAAACCAAGACTTTGGCCTCCACCAATCCACAGTAAGACAAATTGTGTAGGAAAGGAGAAAATCTAAGACCATTGTTACCCTCCCCAGGAGTGGTCGAACAACTAAGATCTCTCCAAGAGCAGCCTCTCTTGCTCTGGCTAGTGATACTATTCATGAGTCCACCATCAGGAACACTGAACAACAATGGTGTTAATGGCAGGGTTGCAAGTAGAAAGCCCCAGCCCTTCAAAAAGAACATTGCTGCATTTCTGCAGTTTCCTAAAGGTCACATGGACAAGCCATGTTATTGAACGAACGTCTTGTGGACTGATGAAACCTAAATAGAGCTTTTTGATTTAAATGACAGGAATAGAATTCCAGCATAAGAACCTTATCCCATCTGTGAAATGTGGTGGTTTTATCACGGTTCTGGCCCGTTTTGTCGCATATGGGCCAGAACAGCTTGCTATTATTGAGGGGACTATGAATTCTGAATTATATCCGCAAATATTAAAGGAAAATGTCCATGACCTGAATCGCAAAAGAAAGTGAGTCATGCAACAAGACAACGATCCTAAGCACAAAAGTCGTTCTACCAAAGAACGGTTAAGGAAGAATAAAGTTAATGTTTTGGAATGGTCTTGTCAAAGTCCTGACCTTAATCCAATTGAGATGTTGTGGAAGGACCTGAAGCGATGAAAACCCACCAACATCCCAGAGCTGAAGCTGTTCTGCTCAGAGGAATGGACTAAAATTGATCAAGTTACTGGAAACGTTTAGTTATTGCTGCAAAAGGTTCACGCTCTTTTGCCACTGACAGATATGAAATATTGGATTATTTTCCTGAATATATAAATGACCAAGTAAAACATTTTTTTTATTAAACTGGGTTCTCTTTTATCTACTTCTAAGACTTGTGAACATCAGATGATATTTATGCAGAACTGTAAACAATTCTAAGACTGTCAAGCACCACTGTATGTTATTTTTATTATGGTCCTCATTCACATTCTTCTCACAGATTCTCCAGTTGACCCACTAATGGCCTCTAATTCACCATCAGCTTACTTAGTGTCCAACCAATGCTGCTTAAAAGCCTCCAAGCTGAATTATACAAGAGATATGTCAATTGTTACCTAGTAAATTTTATAATCACATCTAACGTTGCACAATGCTCCTTTTAAAAAGGAAATGAAACTGTAAAATTACTTACTTCACTGCTGTTCATGCCCATTATAAATGATATATAGCTTCTGATGGCTCCCAGCTGTTAGGACTGGGGCCTGTAGAAGAGAGTGGCCACGAGAGATCACCAGTGGGGGGACTTTGAGGACTTGGCCTCATTCCGGAACCAGGGCTGGGCCTTGTCAGTAAGCAGGTGTGGCTAATCACGTGGGGTGTATATATGTTTGTCACTGTGGGGTTCTAGTTGTGGGTTCACCGGTCTGTCACCGTCATTCATGCAGTTACAGAATAAAGAGCAAAAAGACCATGGATGTCTACTCTTGTGTTTCCTGCGTGCTTGAGGAGCGGCCAAGTGTAACACCAGCATTTAAATGCATGTTGAAGGCACAGTGACAAAATCCGCCTGATTCATTCTAAGAGAGGTTGGAAATTGGAAAAGTAAAAAATAAATAATGGCTTCTGCGACATAAATCCACACTAACATTTAAAGTGGACCTCGAGGTGAAAACACAACATATAATAAAAACGTAGGCGTGTATGGCAACATCCAAAAAAACCTAAACACATTTTGAATGCTTGTCAGTGTTTGTCTGACGGTGCTGTAAACACAAGGCCATCTTTCCGCATCAACAGGAAAATCATTTAATCCTCACTCAAATAGTAAGGATCTGCTAATGGTCCATAGATTACAATTAAAAATCTCTCTTTTGGTGTAAAGCAGATTATTAAATTACATTAATAATAAAGACTCAAAGCTACCAAAATAATATGAGCAAGAACAATACAGTGAACACGTTGTGGAAGTAACTTTGACAATATTAAAGAATTCACAGGCACAAATCTGCTGAAAGCATGTTATGACTCTGTGTCTCCTTAAGCAATTTCCTCCAGATGTACATCATGTATTCAAGTTTTCCCAACAGAACTTCATCATAAGATCTAACAGCTATTATGCTCTATTATTTTTTATGGTCCACAAAAGGTCCAAACGGATGAATATCTAGGTTTCTTCACAACCCATCTTCGAATTTTTATTAGAGAGAGGAGGACAGGCATGCTGGTAGTTTGAGGCAGTTTGTTTAAATTTACACCGGTCTTTCTCACAGGGTCATTTAGGTGAGAGGGAGTTGTTCCAATTGTGGAACACAGCCACTATTGTTTCTGTGCCACATTCACCAAAACAACAGAGTGGAGAGACACAGTCCACTGCCCACACATCACCCAGTCTTTCATCCACAATCAACAGTTTTCCTTTGAACACTCTGACACACACACACACACAGACAGACACACACACACACACACACGACACACACAGCCGATTAATTCTCTTTTTAATGGCATCAGATATTGATGATGGCATATTGTACAGCAGAACTCTGTTTTAAACAGACATTGTACGTCTAAGAGGGCTTAATAAAGATACAAGTTCAGTAAAATAGAAATAAATACAAATCAAGTTCAATTCAAACATCTGTGAGCATAACAGCTTAAATAATACATTACAGTTTATAAAGTACAGGAATCAAAAAACGCATCAGTGTATGTAAAATTAAGAAAAAAACAAAAAACAAAAAACAACAACAACAACAATTATGGCAACATTTCAAATATCAGAATAAAACCAGGTCAAGGTTTGCCGAGTGAAAGGACTGAAATTGCATTTCACAGTCGGTCTGACGGCTGCCAGCTGAGGATGATACATTGACATTGATACTTGACAACAGTGCACTAGCTTTGCTATGTAGACTAATGAGACACTGCTTATGATATATACATACATGGATGGCAGTTAGATGACACAAAAAAGCGCAACGCAGCAGAAAAAGTCCTGGGCAAACACTCAATGCATGTGGTGTGGTGTATCACAGAGCCTACAAGTGGCTGGCTATCCTAAATATTATTGGGGTGCTTATTAAATACATAAAGCCGTATGTCTCTGATGCGGTAAATTAATTAACATGATGTAGCCAAATTAAATACATTTTAAAAGCTCTGCCTCTCAGCTTAGATTCTTTCAGGACCAGGACACTGATGCAGTATGTGTGTGGGTGGTCAGCAGTGGTGGGAGGGGGGAGGTAGACGGAGCTCCATGGTGTAAACAGATCTCAAAACGCCAGCAGTGCATGAGAGGGAGTCATACATCTAAATCAGCTGTGGACTAGAGTGGCTAACACTTACTGAACACTGTGGATATACCCATTCCTTCATAATCTTAAAGGCATTTTCATTTAAAGGCTTATGATTAAATACTTGATAGATGTTTCTAAGGCAAATATACACAAGTAAGTTGATGCTTATGTGTGCATTTCTTTCAGAAACAAAATGCTCACTATATGTGTAGCTTCTTCAAGTCGGAACATTGTCCCAGGTGGCATGAGACTTCTTTAGAGAAGGCCAGGAGTGCAAAGATGTTTCAGAGCCAAAGGGAGGTTATACTGAAGAACCCAAAATAAATGTGACTTGTTTAGTGCTTTTAGTACCAGACATATGGCCAATACCAGTTTTTATATATATGTATAGATATATGCCGGTATATAAATGTATATATTGGAATGGAAATGTAGTCTTTATATTTTAGCCTAGTATGTATTTCAGGCAATGTTTTTATATAAATGTACTGCCAGTCAAAGGTTTTCACCACTTATCAATTTATTTCATGAACTGCAGATTTGTATTCTTGTCAAATATTGAAAAGTTGAGTAAACTATAAATAAGAAGCTGTTTCCTTGATAAGACAAAAGAAAACTGTGCATGTCTGACTTCTATTAACTGATTGTATGGTCAAATTCTAGACTGTGCTTTAACTTTAAATGCACTGTTTAACTGTTTAATCCCTTTAGTCATCACTTAATGGCTTGCTGTCTGGTGAGCCACATGATAATAATAATTACATTAAGGGGCTTTTTACAGGCCAGTGGCAATTAATGTGACATTTGTTTTGCTATTAACCATATTCAAATTGTGAACATATAATAAATGTATTTGATGGCAAAGTATGTTGAGTGTATTTTTAGTAAAAATTAAGTGAGTAACTTATCTCAGTTCATTCCAAAACATTTGACTGGCAGTGTGTATATACTTTCTAATAGTTTTAGCTCCGCTTCTTATAAATTCTCCTCATATTAAATGTGTTTTTTGTTATATATCATGATGGTCAGCCTTTTTTTACACTGATCTGTTTAAACAGGAGTAACTCATACTGGGTTTCCCGTTAGCATAACCATCTAAGATTCGAACCGCTATCGCGCTGCAAGAAAAAAGCTAATCATCAGTGTGTAGCTAGCAATATTTCTGCAGACACTAAAAAAAAACATTTGTTAATATAACTGGCCAACTAAAATATGTGTCATTTCATATTATTGATACATAGTTTTGTAAAATCACATATTTTCAGGACCATTCAGTCACAGCATAGGTGGGCCTGGAAAGCCTGTGTGCAGCAGGTTTAGTGAGTGTGTTTTTGGACGAGAACTAAAAAACTGTGCTGGACACCAGGCCTCCAGGACGGAGGCCCCCCTGCTTAGCTGGGAAACATGCCACGGTTTGCTAAGTGTGTTATGAGGTCACCACCAATATCAGTGTGAGGTCTTGGTTGACTACAGCATATTGTACACACCAGCTACAGTGAATTTTCTGAGGCCATTCTCTGACTGGGTGTGATCTTACTGTGTTAAGCCTAACAGCCTGGCTCCGCCCCTCTCACGTCTCCACCTTTCCGAAGGTTCCGTCTGGAGGGCGGTAATTTTTAGGGAAGGCCTTTAGCTGCAGATAGTTGAAGGCATACTTGCGACATCCCACGTTCTTCACCGTGTTCTCGCGCCGGCAGCCCTCACTGGAGGGGTAGTTGGTGGGGGAGGGGATGAAAAAAAAGTGCAAAAATAAACAGGAAAAACAACAAGGGGCCATGTTTAGAGATCACGAGCAAATAAATCGAGACAATCAAGCAGCACACATGGGACAGTACATGCAATGGGTACTGGGCAAACAATGAAAACAGGTCTGGACAAACTATGAAAGAGACGATCGCTTGACACAAATGAAATGGTGAAAGGAGAAATCAGCAGACACACAACAAGCAGGACATGCGAGCCAATGCCGTATCTATCCTCAGTGGGTAAATACAGAGGGCAGCAAAAAGCTCATATCTGGATCACGGAAGGTTAAAGAGGTTTCCAACAGCAAATGTTGCACTCTGGGAACAATTTAGGCAGATAGCACAGGTGACTACATGGTCATACACACAATTTCAGCCCCTCCGCTAAATTGCGTTTCTTCATTTTCTGAAAATAACTACACTTACACGCACACTTCAGCCAATTATAAAGCACATCCACTGTTCATTCATAGGATTTAACATATTGGAGAAAAGTGCAACATCAAACCTGGCTACTGCAGAAAAAAAATTGCATAAAAGTACAAGACTCACTCCGTGTTGCTTTTGGGGTGCCTTACTGACCGTAAAGCTCAGAAACTATTGCACTGAACTGATATGAACAGTATATATACACACAACAGCAGCTCTCATGAATATAAAACATAATTCAAGCAAAACCTCTGAATCTCTGAATTGTCTGACACGCTAACTGTGAGCAATTAAAATGTGTTGCAAGGAACCCACTTGGTAGCCACGCCCAAGGTGCCCACGCACATCTCAATGTCATGCTGTAACTGAACCAAAGGTGCTAGTGAACGTTTCAGCACCAGAGGGAGCTCAAGTCCCGCCTGGACTGCACTAACTACGACATGAACCTACTCCGCATGCAGGGTCCACTCATGACAGCTGAGATAATGGGAAGGAAAAGCGTTGTTGCAGACGCTCCGACGATTACAGCTAAAATGACACCCAGTCACACTGTATTAGTCTGAGTGTACACGGCCCACACCATCACGGCATGGCTAACTCACGTTTATTCCGCTTCTCTCATTTTGGATCATATTCACCCTTCAGTGAATCTAGAGGTAGTTTAAGATATCTTTTTTTGTAGCAAACTGCAAAATACATAAAATACACTCTCATTAGCATATTGAAATGAAACTCTTATTATACTTATCCAAAACAGCTTAAATTGCAACATTTAGATTACTGCATATATATGTATCTCGTCATTGTTGTAGCAAAATTTAGATGTTATGATACTTGGAAGAAGGAAAAGGTGTGTTTAATGTGAGCAGATATATTGAGGTTTTGTTCATCTTGACGTCGGCAGCGTTGTGCAGATGTGCCCAATCCTGGTCTTGGAGATCTTCCACTCTGATCCAACACACCTGGTTCATATTTGGATGGCCCTGAAGGCCTACATTACCTGGAGATCTGCAATTCTGATTGAACACAGCTGGCTCATATTCAGATGTCCCTGAATGTATCATTATCTGGATTAGGAGCAGTACATTAGGGCTGGAAGTAAAGGACGGTAGATCACCAAGAATAGGATTAGACACACCTGGAGTCGTGTACGGGTTCTTAAACTGATCCTCAAAGCCTGGTCTAATAACTGGTATAACTGAAAATCTCAATAATTAAAATGCAAATATGTGGCATTTTATGCAAAGTATTATTCTTTCATTTTCCTTCATCTGATTTTTTAATTGCTTTGCCTTTATTTAACCCCCCCCCCCTTTCATTCTCCTCATCTATGATTAGTTTAAAAATGTATACAATAAACAATAATGTAGACCTATAATTAACAAAAGTCATTATACAATAGAAATGATTATAGGTCAATATATATATAGCCAACTAATTAACTACGCATAGCAATGAAACAAGAACGGTATATGATATCTATTGTTGAATGGAGAGTAAAATGAATGCACTAGTGCAGAGGAGGTTTATTTTCCGGTTAATTTCCACCTCCCCTATGAACCAGAGCCAGCTTACTTCATAACTGAATTTATATTGTGATTGTATCTTTTATCATGATATTTCTTCAAATGATAATCATTTATATTATTGTCCACTTTTTGGCTTCTAACACATACGTACAGCAAAACTGTGGGTTCTGTGACGTCTGGGTTGAAAACAATCGGCATAAAATAGTATTAAAAAATGTTCAAATATTTTTAGCTGTTTATACGACACAATTCATTTAAAGAAATCTGTTGGGTATTAGAGCAATCTTCATAACCTATCCCAAAATAGAAATAAACCAAGAATAACTCCTAAGGATATTCCCCTTACTATGAATTTAACCAGGCATACACCCAACCAACATTCTCCACTATATTCGGACCAAGTCTCCAAAACCTATTCTCTGACTTATATACAGTTACAATATACAACTGTGTGCACAAATAAGTTGTTGTAGATTTTCCACATGAAAATAAGTACACATCTTCCACAGGGCACTTATGATATTCATCTGCTAGTTTTGGTGAACATATTGCATTCATTTATCATACTAGAAAACACGAAGCAGAAAATGCGCTACACCTTTCAAATAGATTTTTTGTTAAATTAATTAAATGGATATTGTGTATTGAAATTGCATTCTCTGTAGAGAAGGGGTTCTAAAGCTAGTTCTCAGAGACCCCATGCTTGTTCACATTTCCCCCCATATTTTTCCACTATTTATGCATGTTGCAAATGGGGCTGGACCATATGGGGTCCTTGAGGACTGGTTTGAGAAATACTGCTGTAGAGGATGGGAACAAAGTCCAGCACATCATACCACAGCATTTTTAAGATGCAACTAACTTATCAGTCGTAATGCATATATCTTTTCTGCTGGCTTACTGCTACCTTTCAATGGTGTCACCAAGCCACTATTCACTAAAAACACCATAAAACTTTTGGCATTTTGTCAAATTTGACAAATGTAGCAAAAATTACTCCTGCAATGAGATTTCAGGACACTCAATCTCGTTACTGGGTCATATGAGGCCTAAGTTGGGACTGCATACAAAACTCTACCAGTAATCAGGCTATTAAAGTGCACACCTTCATTCAGCTAATCACGTGTAACATGCAAATGTATGGACACATGACTGAAAAGACCCCTCATTTGGCAAATAAAATAGAGATTTGATGGCTAAATCCATAAATAAACCTCAGGCGCTGAAGTGAACATGATAAATAGATAGTAAATATAACAGACTATTACAAGACACTGAGCTGGGGAGACCCACGGAAGAGCTGTGAAGCTTTGGGACCTGAATAATATGGCACAAAGAAAGCAACACGAGGAAGTTGATATTTGGCACTGGCAGATACATTCTCTTCACCGGTCCTGAATAACCTGCATTAGCTTAAAGCAACACATCTAGGCTCACACCCTCTAAAACAGTATGCAAAAATATACAGAGATTCAACTGGTACTTTCAAACCTATTGCAATTTAACCGCCTGTCAACTCCTAATGTAAGCGTAAATGTTTTCTGCTGAAAGTGACTAGCTAAGAAAAATAATCATATTTAAAAATAAGTAGCTATATGTTTACTGCATAATCGACTTCCCCTGACAATGTACAATCCGACATGGTCAAATGGAACTTCATCATAACCTGTATCACAAAAGTGGCTTTGTGTTCAAAGCAGGTTGGTTGATTGTAGGAAGACACAACAAGGAGCGTCACAAAAGTGCAGGTGACGACAAAAACAGCAAATAGAAAAGAGGAAAGAAAGAAAAAAGGGGCAAGAGAATAGAAAGTGAAGACAGAAAGGAAGAAAGAAAGAAAGGAAAAATGAAGAAAAACAAAGAAAGAAAGAAAGAAGCACAGAAGCAGAGGAAAAGAGAAGAAAGAAAGAAAAAGAATAGAGAAAAAAAGAAGAGATTTGGGAAAAAGGGAGAATTGGAAGCGCAGGAAAAAAGGAGCGCTGTAAAAGTGCAGCTTGCTTTGGATGCGAACGATATGCTAGTAAAAAGGAGCTCTGGTAAAAGCCTTAAGCTTTGCATTTAAATAGGAACACATGGAAGACACAGAAAATCTGCCACTAAACACTGATAAAAAATCTTAAAACAAAAAATCCTTAGAGGTGTGAGTTATATTATAGTGGCGTACTGTACATAACTTGAATAAGTCCCAGCGTGTGCTGGAAAAAAAAAAACTATATAAATAAAAGCGTTAGTTTGTGTGAATATAACTGGTAAATGAACCTCTATCATATGTATATCAATATATAGTTTTAAGATGAAAGGTTAAATCATTGAAAACACTTATAATACTGTATTTCAACAAATCTTTTTACAAATCTTGCATGTCACACCTCAGTTATTTGACAAAGTAAGGAAATAAGGCAGAGAAACTGACTGCAAGAGACAAGTAGACCTTTAGACTGGCTGTTATAGGAGGGCGTCACAGGGGACATGCAGCCACTGAACAGAGTAACTTACTCCAAATCGCCAGAGAGAGGGAAAAGGGGAGGATGAGAGAGGTGTATAGTTCAAAAGTTTGGAATCTTACAGCTTATTAAAAAAATATAGAGTGGACTATCCCAAGCTATTCAGTATCTGATTAAATCAGGAAATTAGAGAAAGATTTAGGATTGCAATTGTCTATTTATGGTACTTTATTTGAGGTTAACCATTCCAATCATTTAAAGTATGAGGCACCCTGGATATTCATTTAATTATAACTTCTCAGTAATGCATTTTCTAAATGATACTGTTATCATTTACAGCTAGGTTCTTGATTCTGGACTCATCATTTTAAAAGCTTCTAATGAATGACCGTTTTTTGTAACTGGTGAGGTTGTAACGAGGCAAAAACAGGACTTTAGTACTTGTACTTTCTTTTTGTACTCTGTTTATCCAGTCCTGCAGTCTCGTGGAGAGGAGCACTGTTTTGTCTCACTGTTTCGTTTCACTGTGTAGATGGTTGGATAACATTAAGCCTACTTGACTTGAGCACTGGCATCGCATTAGCAGTGACACTGGTACTACATTAGTGAGAACTTTGGTCAATTACAACCTTTTGAACAGTCGTTTGGGGACTAAGAAAGAAACAGAAAGAGAAAACAAAGATAGCAAGAGAGTGTGTTTGATAGAGCAAAAGAGAGAGAATGTGTGAGAGAGAGTAGGATAAAGTGTGGCGGCTCAGCTGCAGCGGAGTTTGGCTAGCAGGTAGGCCAGGCTGAGGAATAGCCAGACGATGAGCAGGTTGGGGCTGAGGGCCAGCAGGGGCAGTGAGTAGAGCAGACTGGGGTCCAGCCTGAATTCCCTCACCGGCAGCAAACCGCTCAGGTTCTTCTGAGTCACCCCCTCCCTGGTCCCAATGCTGCAGGGGGTCAGGGGGCAGGAGGGGAGCAGGTTGGGGGCAAGGGGAAGGAGACCACGGAGCACGGAGGGATGTATGGAACGTGGAATGAGGGATTTTTGGGAGAGTAATGAATCGTGGCAACAGTGGCAGTACCGACATTGATGAAGATAAATATTGAAATATTAAAACACAGATTTAAAATTAAAGGTATTAAAAAAAAGGCAGGAATATGAATCAATGGCAGGAGAACAAAAATAGTTAAAAGTGCATTAAAAGAGAGAAAATACAACAGCAAAGACCAAAACAGCAACCAACAGAATAAGGGAGGAATAAAGGGGGAGAGAAAGAAAGAATTCATTAAAAGATGTAAAAAAAAATGTAAATTTAGATGGACAGTAAGAAGGAGAAAGAAAAAGAATGAGAAGCCAGAAACAGGACAGGAAGAAAAAAGAGAGACAATAAGAAAACAAAGAAAAGAAAGAGAACAAAAGAAAAAAAACGATGTTTGATGTGGGTAGATGATTGAATGTGTGAAGGCAAAATGAAAGTTTGTTTTAAATGGAAAAAAACGGCAAAGACAAACAATAACAAGATCCAGAGAAAGAGAAAGAAGAGAGAGAATAAGAAGTAAATTAAGGACAGTGTTGCGCTTCATCAGTGTGTAAATCAAAAGCGCAGTCAGAAGCAGTGGTCCCTGCGTGTTCGGTGTAAATGGGGGCCGGAAGGAAAAAAGCTTGGGTCGTGCAGTTCCAGCATGCACCCCCACCTGCATGCAACAGGCGCAGCACTCGCACACGGCAGCCTAAACCGCAGACAGCAGACAGTGTCCCAGGAGAATCATGTTAAAAGACCCAGTAACACGACAACAAGATACATCTAGTGAGCATCAGCAACGTTTAAGGCTGGAGAGGAGTGGAAGAAGTGGGTCTCTGGAGCCAAACACACTCACACACAAGTGTTAGGCACAGAGCGCTGACAGACTCACAGGGGAGAATTTCACAAAGAGCAACTGGTCAGTTAACCAGATACCATACCTTAAAGGGAATTCTGGAATTCCACTGATTTTTTAAAAAAATTGCATAATTAAATGGTTAAGATGTAAACAAAGTCATTCAGAGTGTTTTGATAAATGCTAGAAATGCCTGAATTCACCACAGTGGAGGTGATAGGAACCAGGCATCCATACAGCTACCACACTGAAAGTTTTACGAAAAGGTTTACCATTACACTACCTGGTGCCCAAGACAACTACATTCATGGTGCAGAGGGTGTTGTAATGGAAAACAACCAACTAATTACTAGTATTAGCAACAATACACATAAAACTGATACTTAAGTGGTCATTTTGGATAGTAAACAAAAATGTAATTCATAGTAAATAAATGGAAGGTTCCTATTATCACCAGAAAGACAACAAGAGTAAGAAAGAAAGTCAAAAAGAAAGAAAGAAAGACAGAAATGGAGGGATGAGCAAAGAAGGAAATGAAGAAATGAACAGAAAAAGGTAGATGCAAAAAAGTAAAGAAGAGATGAACTATACAGAAATCGGAGAAAGAAAGAAGGAAAGAATGAAGTAAAAAAGAAAGAACAAACAAAAAAAGTGGAACATGAGAGAGAGAGAGAAAGAGAGAGAGACAGAAAAAAAATTACATTATAGGTAGGGTCTGTATGTTTCTCTTTTAGACATAGTTTTACATTCACCCACCTTGAATGACTTAGTTTACATCTCAAGCACTGAATTAAATTATTGAGTTATTGGTGGAATTCACCTTTGAAGTGCATCTGCAGCACAAAGTCAAATGCCATGGAAAATATTTCCGCCCAGATCATGTTTTGTGTTGTTCCTAAGTACAGGAAAACGTAATTGAATAATTGTCTGTAATAAATTAGTTTGCTACAGATCTGGCAGACAGAGATTACGCTGAAAATCTTGTGTATAATCTAAGCCTGTCCAAGAGAAAAGACGGGGAAAAGAACGCCGTGCACTTCAGGCTTAAGTTCCCCAGTTTACTGAGGAGTCCTGCTTTGTGAAATCACCACCAGGTCACATACACAGCCTTCACAGCAACAGGTTTCACAGCAAAACAGTCAATTTTCTTGTCTCCTTTCCTCCATTCTCTACTTGATGAAGAAAATAAAGACAATTCACTTCATTTCTAATCACTTCAGTGAGGAGGTGAGGAGAGAGGATTGGGACAAAGCCATTCAACTTTTGCACTCCAAGTGTCTGGCAAGCAGATAGTGAAACAGCTGTAGCTTTTCAGTCCTAAGCAAATGGTTTCTTCTTGCATCTACCAGCTCAGTTTATGCTTTTGTCCCTTTAGCAAGCATGGAGAGTGGGGCAGGAGAGTGGGTGGAGGGGGTGGAGAGGTGGGATGAGGATGGGTGGCAGAGAGAACACATGACCAAAAAGAGATGCAACAACGACGACAGTGACAGCATCAGCAAACATTCTGCCCTGAGTAGCAGCAGAGACTCAGACATACTCAGACATAAGAGCACGGAATACTACACACCAGAAAAAACACAAGGAGAGAGGACAAGTGCTAACTTCAGACAGAAAGAGAGAGAGAGAGAGAGAGAGAGAGAGAGAGAGAGAGAGAGAGAGAGAGAGAGAGAGAGAGAGAGAG
>JBBPDB010000108.1:3431430-3453726 GCA_037974465.1 Brachypetersius altus
CCCCACCTCCCCACCTCCTCCTCCTCCCCCACCTCCTCCAGCTCCTCTAGCTCCTCCAGCTTCTTGAGCTCCTCCAACTCCTAAAGCTCTTCCACCTCCTCCTCCACCTCCTCCACCTCCCCAACAGGTTCAAGGCTTTTGCCGCTAGTGACAGCACAGGGAATGGCATTACTCAACATGTGCTAATATGTAATACCTCTATGTTTGCCTGGAATGTGTCGAGTCTGGGTTTATTAATCCAAACCAAATCACTGCATTTTTCAATATTCAATAAAAACACAGATCTCCTGTTAATACATCAGAAACAAAATATAAAATCTTTTCCATTTAAAATTCCTACATTCTGTACCTCACCATACAAACACACACATACACACAGGGACACACAAACTGATACACCCACACACGTATATATACACACAGACACACACACACAGAAACACAATCACACTCAGTTATACTTACACACACATACAAAAACACACACATACACACACTCTCAGACACACACACATACAGAAACACACACACATATACCGACACACATATACACACAAACACAAACACACACACACACACACACACACACACACACACACACACACACACACACACAGAACACACACATACTGAAGTTTTGAACCAAGAAGAGCTTGTAATTTTCTGTATTTTCATTTTACGATGTGGTTTCAGAATATCGTCATTATACTCTCTCAGAAATCTGACGCGGTCCAAACGTAAAACCATGTGAGGGTCTCTGCCTCAGTGGTGCCTTTAATGACACAGCCTCCAAGGTCCCTGAGAGCTGGATTAGGGCTCTCTTTACACTCTGCTACTCAGCAACAACTGGACCAACAACTGGAACATCACAAATGGAAAAGAGGCCAATTCTAAAATAATGATAAAATAAACAGGCTGACAAAACAGAGGCACTGTAATGGAGCTGCATCCTCTGCCTTGGGTCTCTGAGTGAATGGTGGTGTGTGTTTGATGCAGGTAAAGTGTGTTAGAATTAGAGATGAGGTTGAATTCTCACAGGAAGTTAAGTACAAATGTCTTTCAAATAAAGATTTAATTTTAGAAAGTGAATGGAATTTTCCTTCTGTACCATGGTGTATTCCAGAGTGAATTATTTACTCTGGAATACACCATGGCGTACATTCAGACTTTGGTGGGGAGGGTGGGAGATCAAACATGATTATATTAGTTAAAAGAACCAAAAAATGGAACATAACAAGTTGGAATTCGTTTGGTTATGCTACAGGAAGAAGGATCTCATTAGTTAAGAAACACATCACAGTCCGGAGGTTTGGAGTCACTTTTATTAATCTATTTTTTTTGTTTTGTATTTTTTTGTATTTTGTAGATTTTAATACTATGTATACACCCGGGTGTATTTTTATTTGTTTTATATAAAAAAATAATTCAATAATGAACAGTACCTATTCCCAATATTTTTTCGAAGTTTTTTTCTTAATTTTTCATTTACATGCAGCTGCAATGAAATATGTTTCATATTAATATAAAATAACACTAAGGCTGATTTTGAACTATATTTTGCACTTTTTAAAATGGCAGACCCTGCCAATCGCTATCATTTCCTGGAGTGTCAATAATTATGGCACGCGTTACATTACAAGCATCTGGCTGAAAAATGAAATAAAATATAGAAGTCTTCTAAATCTGTATAATTTAAATCTGTATAATTTATCAAAAGTCCTAACCATACTTTCTGTAAATTAAAATGTGTCCAGCTCGGTTAAACAAGGCATTTGCATTTCCGTCTTTTCTATGATTGGTAAACATCATGTAACTGGGAAGCTGCTCTTATTGCAGGTGGTAATAAACTAGCAGAATATCTTAATGACAGTTTACCGTATTTCAGATGAAAATGAAATTAATGCACAACCAAAAGTGTACTGTATGCCTGAGATTAGAAAAATACTACAATGCCTACAGTCCTTACAGCATAAAATTTTAAAAAAGCCCAAAGCTGTTACTTGCAGTTCATGCAAAAATAGCTTTTTTTTCATTCATTTTGCACTGACCACATACAACAACAAGCTAGATTAAGATTTACAAGGAAAAATGCAATTGAACAGTTTTTTTTTTTAACAGATTCCATGAAAGTTGCTCCTCCGAATGAATTCCAGATCCAGTGAAGAATGTATTGCAATGAAAAAGCATCCATTTGGTTCCGTGAAGACCTTTAGAACAGAACAAACTGTACAGTAGTAGAGACAGCGGAGCAAAACATATGAAACAAACAAAACAAAAAAAAGGTTGATTTCATGTTCAAATTGTAATAAGTAAATAGATGTTACAAATTGACATTTGCTTATTTGATTGCTTGACTACAACACAGGATATTATTTAAAACAGCAATTTTTTTTATTAAAGCACTTAAAAAACTGACGGATACAATAATACACAACACACACAGTCAGAGACTAAACAGAGCTAAACTTAAACCTAGAATTATGTTGATGTTAAACATTCTTATATTCTTAAACCTGCAGGTTTATTATACTGAGGGGTCCAATCGCTGTCGCAGTACAAGTTCCATTTAACAGATTCTTCGATTTATTTCATTTTCAAAGAACTTATAAGAGACTGTGGGATAAAAGACATAAAAGACTAAAGGTACTAATTTGTGGGTTGAGTGTCCCTTTTCAGAATTAGTTTTGGTTTAAATTAGTTTAAATACATCTGAACTCATATCTGACTGTCTGAAAATCTTGGCTTTCAAAGGTTTTCTTGCTTCTATTCTAAAACAAAGAATTACTGCAACTTTTTTTATTAGAACTTCTAATGAAAATATTTTGCATAGGGTGTTTGTGTATATGAATAAATGTGAATATGAATAAAAGACTTTTCACCTGGGCAGTGCAATATGGACACATTTCCATGATCAACTGTCATCTTTTCCACTGAAGAGTGAAGAGTATGGTACCTGAGCACCCGTGATAGAACTGGTTATCCCTCGCAGTACCAAACTGGGACATGTGGGTGAACCCTTACACAATGCAGACCCATGATTTGTCACAGAACTGACGCACCACATCAGTCAGTATGCTGCGTTTAACACCATACTAGAAATCATTTAACCAAAAACATCTTCAGGAGAACCCTGTGTGGTTCTTCGCAGGTCCTGTTGTGATAAATGGCCATGCGTACTTGATCAGGGTCCAGAAAATTCTGGTCTTTTTAATAAAATAACGTAAAGTGGCTCTTTTAGTCACACGTGAACAGTGTGAAATTCTTCCTCTGCGTTTTAACCTTTCACTAAGTGAAGCAGGGGGCTGACGGTGCCAGGGAGCAGTGTGTGGGCACAGTACCTTGTACAAGGGTACCACAGTGATGACACTAGCAGTGCTGGGATTCGAACCCACAACCTATTGATTGCAGAGACAATGCCCTGACCACTCGTTCAAAAAGTCTGTCAGCTCTGCATTTAGCTACCCAAGCTCCTCTAGACCTGACCCACTATGGGTTATACCCATCCAGTGCCGTGCACTAGCATTGCTGGGATTCGAACCAATGACCTTCTGATTGCCGGGGCAATGCCCTAACCACTCGTTCACAATATCTGCAAGCTCTGCATTTAGATTCCCAAGTTTCCCTAGACCTGACCCACTGTGTGTTATACCAATCCAGTGATGTGCACTTGCAGTGCTGGGATTTAAACGCATAACCTTCTGATTGCAGGGGCAATGCCCTAACCACTAGTACACCATACTGTACCATACCATACTGCACTGCCCGATGGAAAAGATTGTGACCATTGTAGATTTTTTTCCTATCATTAAAATCTGTAAGCTCTGCAGTTAGCTACCCAAGCTCCCCCAGACCTGACCCACTGTGGGTTATTCCTATCCAGTGATGCGCAGGACATAATGGAATGTGACGATGTTGCAGGTGCACTTCCCCGTTGTTGTTGTTTCTGGTTTGCTGTTGAAAGAGCAGTTTTGAGAATTAACTGTCTCTTCGTTAAGGGTAGGCAGCAGCACTGCACTCGATGTTGAAGTGGTATGCGTACTGCAAAACATCAGGTGGAGAAAACGCAGTGAGTTTTCAATGACATATTTTAACCAGCCTTGAATATACTTGAAGTGATTGGATACAGGGTATAATGGAAGGTGCTATAATCTCAAGGCAAGCAAAGCATTACCTTGATTTTGAATGCAAATACTTCTGAGCTTGATAGTCTGTGAATTTTAGTCAGTTATTTTTTCATTCACATTGCAAAATGACACACCATAAGGAACCAATAGCATTCTGATCTGGTTCATTTCAGTATGAGGCTGTTTAGTTTACAGACAGACAGTACTGTTCTACAGACTTCTATAGGCTAACGTCTGGTTTGTGGTTTATTTACTGGATTTAAAATCCTACAGCAGAGTCCATTTTGCATCTGTATACACGTGTTGGCCTCTGGCGCCCTCTCGTGGTTGCAAATCTGCAACACACTACTAAACTGACAGCACCACAGATGACCCGTGATTAATCAAAACAGAGTCATGTTAGATTTTCTCCACATGTTTGTTAAGTATGAAAACTGCTTTACAGTAGAAGCATCAAACCAATTCAGTTCTGACATTCCAGTTCACCTTCAAGTATATCAAATTGCTGCGGTGTGCCTTAAATGTAATTCTTAAACAAATATAAAGTGCTAAAAAAAATTGCATGCAAATATAATCTATAGTATACATAATATAGCAATCGTGTATACTGTATAGGCACTGTGGGATTTTAAGTTCAGTATAGGTCGGAAGTCTGAAACCTGATGTGTTCAGGTCAAATTTAAGGCCTGGAGTCTAATTAATTTGACATAGATCATGTAGAAAAAAAGAAGAAGAAGGTGTTTTCTCTAAATAATTTAACCCTATTCACAACTGCTACATTAATTTTACGAGTACAGGCATGATGAAATGGAAACAGCTTTGTCTTCATAGGTTCGTAGGCTTATTAATGTTTTTCTGCTCCTTTTTATGCACACATAGGGCATAAACAGCTGACTGGATAAATCTGGCACTAGGAATGTCTGGAGGGGATTCAGAAACAAAGAAAGGCGAGCACTTTTCTTCAACTATCCCTTACCGAAACTGCTGCAAGGACCTCTAGTGGACTTTACACGAATTACAGCTGCATTGGAACCTAATACAGTAAGAACACCCAAACCAACGATCACCTATCAATAAGTCTGTGAAAGTGGTTACACGGTTCATTTCAGTTTACACACCAGGGGTCTTTGGGATAAGGCATTAAACATTAATTAATACCAAGACGTTTTCTTGCACTACTTCATAAAGATATGCATCACAAGTGACATAATTAGCATGATTAGAACTGTGCCACGTTTTGTTTGTCACTGTTCTGACCTGCTGTGAGTGAAAACAGTGACAGCTTTGTTCAGGCTGTGTAGAAATATCAAGAATTATAACAAAAATCACAAGAATTAATTATTTCATTCTGTCACTTTAAGTTACCAAAAAATGCTTCTTGCTTTTTAAAAAATCCCTTTGCTGCGAGCTTGACTATCTGAAATCCATCCTGCAGCTTTAAAAGCTGTACTGTCACTTTCATATCGATCCTGATTCACTAAAAACCTCTTCTGAGCAAGATGTCATTCAGACTTGTGGCACTAGGTGACGCTGGAGGATCAGAGAAACGTCACACAGGCAGCAGACACACATAAACACACACACACACACACACACACACACACACAATAGCTTTTACCTGAAGCAAAACTGCAAGTTCCACCAACATGTCACATGTCACACGACGTACAGTTATAATACAGAGTCACGCATGGCACGAGGAATAAATAAATATGAATATGAGAGAGAGAGAGAGAGAGAGAGAGAGAGAGAGAGAGAGAGAGAATGATGGATGCAGGGTGGTGTTGTGAGGGAGAGCATGTATCACTGTCTGCCGTTCTTACACAGGCCCCTGACAGAACAGTGACATGTGGAACACGGCCTGCAGTCTGCGAGATGAGCAAAGCTTCATTTCCTGTTCCTGCTCAGTGCAGGTGAAAATATGTGACATGTTGTCTTCATTAATTTCTCTTCCATTTGAATACGGCCCTCTTTCTACTGCACCGACTCTCTTACTGCCTCTCTGTGTCCACACACACACACACACACACACACACACACAGGCTGTACTTTACTTGTACTTTGAGCCAGTAAATTAAGGCAGACTTTCAGTGTCTATGCAAAGTAATGCAGCCTCTCATTCAGACTGTACAGCCTATTGTTAATGCCATTCAATTACAACACTACAACACTATATTCACACTAGAGCACACAACTGTGGCATGCCCTCATCCTCACACACACACACACACACACACACGCTAAAAATCATTACCCTGCCTTCAATAACAACATTTTTCAGCTGTGCAAACTACATAAAGACGTCAGCTCAAATGGCTAACTAATTAACACTTAAAAAGACACAAATTAGATATGCGTGGCTAAAAGCAATTATAATCTCCACAAGTTTTGCGAGTCATTTGGGAAATGAAAAGAATGCCTAATTGCTGGAACCAACGTCTCCGGCAAAAAAAAAAAAAAAAAAAAAAAGAAAAAATGGTTTAAGCGATGCCTGTTAGAAAATGGCCTCATCTACAAGCCTGACGGTGATTACTGCAGTTTTCTGCAATTACTTGTGCATATGCTTAATGTCACAAAGATGCCTTTCTTTAATGAACGTCTTTTTAATAGAATTAGCAGTCAGTCAGTTATGATGTGCATCACAGGCCCAGCTGGAGCAGTTAGCGTCCCGGGACTAATGCAGGAAAACGTATAGATTCTTTTTCAGAAGTCGACCGTTCGTTCCGTTATTAATAAGTTAACACGTCTGGACGGCAGAGTGAGTTTGCTCCAAGAAAGAAATTATGTCCGAAAGAAATGTGTAAATACATGGAACCTGTGTCCACTATGACATGAGAGGACCTTGCAAAATCATTCGTTTTGCCCCCCCACACACACTTTTTTCTCTCCTGGACAACAATGGCCGAGATAGACCAGCTTCAGATTCAGTTTGAACGCAATGTCATGAAAGTCCCTGTTGGTGTGATGGTTACATGTCCCAATACTTTTATCCATATAGTGTATGTCCTGGGTGTTTCCCCCCACCCGAGACTTAGAGCTCTGTGTCCCCCCACATGTTAAAAATGCTTGCGGCACCCATCTGTAACTGGATATTTCTCAACTTAGAAGAAGCTCACTTTCAGTTACTTTCAGTTGTGATTCACATTTTTTATTAAAACAGAATAATCAGCGCATTTGTTGTGGAGTTTGCACGTTGGCCATATACAGCGAAATCTTCCCCGGCGCTCGGGGACGATGCCAGTGGAGAAATAGCTGAAATGTGAGGCATCTGACAGCACACGAGTGAGGCAGAGAGAACAACATGGCCAGGCCCAGATGCAGCTGAGGCACAATAGCCGTGGAAGGCCGCATGCGTTCTCTAATTATCGGGGCAAACGCTGCGACTTCATCGTCGACAGCCCTCGCTTCACCATTAATCTTGCGCTGTCGCCCACTTCACTAAGCCCTGCGCCGTTACACTATCTCTGCTCTCTTTCATCAGTCGAGCTGCCGTTAGGCTGTAATTAATGAATCCTCGAGTTCCTCTCTCCCCACAGCCCCTCCACCCTCTGGTGCCGGGTCTGCTTCTCCTAATCACAGTCTGGGCTGGAGGAGGAGGAAAGACCACCGTGACGGCTGTGGCGGATTGACAGAATTCTAAACTACTGGGGTCTGAGCCTTCGCGTTTAGTCATTCTGCTTCACCAGAAGACAAAACAAATGCACAAATGCTCGTACTGATCACTGATACACACCAAAAAATTAACGCCATTATAGGAATTATAGCTATGCACCTCCAATCCATCTCACCCTTCAGAATCAGAATCAAATCGCTTATGTAACGACTGCAAAGACTTATAATATAAAGTCTAAATAAAATCTGTAGAAAAGAAAAAAGCTTAGTATGAAAATACACTACGCTCTATACGGAGATGCTTGGTATAGATACTATAGATGAGTAACAGGGCTGAGTGAAAAACTACAGACACGAATGGTAGTATGGAGTAAGTTCTTGCACTTATTAGAAAATCAGTAGTAAAAGAAAAAAAACAAACAGGTGTCCTGCTTGGGGATCCCTGAGAAAACCATTGATCTAAAGAAACTTCTTCCTATTAACTGTTCAATGCTGTTCCCAGACCAGCTGTTATGTCTGGATGTTTCTTCTCCATAAAATGTTTGTAACTTTACCCCTTTAAGTGATCACTAAACATCACTGTGACGCGTCCATGATAGAAATTAAACCATCAGAATTTTAGAGTAGCTAGAAAATATCTACTGAGTGTGGACCATAAGGGGCTTCTTAACTTTTACACTTCTCCTGTAGATGCCTCTCTGTGTCTCTGTCTGTTATTTAAACATCTCACTGTAGTTTAACTGCTTATGAGATGCCGCTACAACACGACAGGATACAGTTCAGAGCACAAACAGACTCCACTGGGAGAGAGCGCACACACTCCTCAGCTCAAAGCTGGCGGCACCTGTTCATCCAGCGCACACTGTCCACCGGCCTATCAGCTCCTGGCAGCTCTGATGCAGAGATATCTCATTAATAAAGATGAGAGAAATGGAACGATGGGGGGGCGTAGACACACACCGATCAGCCAGAATATTATAGATACCTGCCTAATATTCTGTAGGTCCGCTGAGAGCCATCAAAACAGCTATGAACCATCAAGGCAAGGTGTTCTCTGCCACAGAGCACAGATTTTCAGTCGGACTGAGGTCTGGCGAATCTGGAGCCCCAGTCAACACTAAGAACTCTTGCTTCTTAAACTATCCCAGGACAAGTTTCTTGAAGAAGCCACTACCAATATGGAACACTGTTAAAATGAATGTGTGTACTTGTTCTGCAACAATTTAAAAGTAGGTGGTACATGTAAACTTAACCTCCGCATGAATGCTGCAATATTATTATTGTTGTTGTTGTTGTTGTTGTTGTTGTTATTATTATTGTTACGGTTCGGTCAGTGGCCAGTAGGGGCCACTGCTTTTCTGTTGTTGTTTGGGGACTTTTATTTTGACTGTGTCTGTTTTGTATTACGTGTCTCGTTTTCCACCTGCCTTGTGTTTTGCTTCTTTGATTATGTTCAGTATTTAAGTTCTGTTTTGTGTGTCACACTTTATCTGTCCATCGCCTCACTTTACTTCATTTATCCCTTGCCTGATTCTCGTATCCTGTTCCTGTTTCTTGCGGCCCCAGTGGCAGGTTTTGTTTTCTTGTTTTGTTTGAATAAAGTAAATCACAGCATGGAGCCCTGGTTTCCGGCCTGTTCCTTGCCCCGAGGTAAATCACGGACGCGGGATCCCCCCCGTCGTCCGTGACACTATACAGAGTGACAAAGTCTGTAGTGTAGCATTTTGAGGTCAACATGAATCTGGTGCACCTGTGGTTTGCTTGATGATTGGTGGAGGTGGTGGGAGGAGGAGAAACATGATAGTATTGGTGAATATCATTATATCATTATTATTTAAAATGTTTTATTGTGTTGAAGGCTGCTATCATTTCAGAAAAGTATAGTAAAGTATGTCCAATCTGTCAAGAGTTGCCATAAAACTCATCTGTGTGTTTTCTCTATTCTGTTTTGCTATTGCTCACACATTTACCCTTTATATTATAAACCAAACCAAAACAATCAGAAAAGAGATGAAGAAACCTGACAAGCAAATACTAAGATGTTCCACTGTAGTTCTGTGGGTATCCCCAGACTCAGGGAGTTTTTTTTGACATTGATGTTTTATTTATGTATTTGCTTTAAGATGTATGGTGCTATGAAGCGTCCTTAATCTGCCATAATGGATGTGACATTTTAAGAAAAAAATGGGAAAAGGTGGATGTTATCCTTTGTCCTGTAATTTTCCATGATACTTATCATTTCCCATTGCTTTGTGTTTCTCCTGTCTCTCTCTCTCTCTCTTTTTATCTTTCTCACTCTGTATCTCTCTTTCTGGCCGGCTCTTTTCTGGTCTATAATGAGTTCTGTGATTGCTGTGAGCCCCTGTGCCCCCCGCACCCGCCCCCCCTCTGCTCCGTGGCAGGTTAATGAATATTGGAGAGATCAGCATGCCACTGTTAAACATGTTACACACACTGAGCTGGTGGATGCAGCCCACAGCCACCTCCAGCTCTCAGCATACTGCTTTGGCAACAGCCTTCCTCACCTTGTCTGGGGCATCTCAGACTGTACACATTTCATTAATCCACGTATCCATCTTAAAGGAATTCCCTGGCATTTCTTCAGACTAATCTCTAGCCGCTGCCACCAAAAACAATGATTTGAAACAAAAGACTTTATAATGCAAATTTGTACAATTGTTTTACAAATGTCTAAAGATATGAGAAAATATTAACAAAATATCTCTTTTCAAGTTTTATGTTTAGAAATGGAGCTAAGTTTTATGTTTAAGCAGGAGTCTGTAAAAACAACCCAATGTTGTTTAAGCAAGAACATATTTGAGTTAACTTATTACACAAGACTTAATGTTCACATATTCCTTCACAGAAGTCAGTATCTGTCTTTTTTCTTCTAGTATAAGCCAGTTGCTTCTGTATTTTTCAAAGGAAGTGTGTCAAAATTGTATTTGGTGATTCTACACAGATATGTTTGTGTAGCACATTAAAAAACAACACAAAATAGCAAAATAACAACATTGGTAGGCTATACGGACAATTAATTTTCAAATTAACCTTCTGTAGTCCTGTCTTGACCACAATATGTAGTCTTGTGTTGTTTCTGTTTTTGTTCTTTGTTTTGCTCCAAGATTGTTTCACAGTGTTCTGTGTGTCAACACTTACTTGACTTGACTTGACACTCTCTTACACTGTAAGAATGACAGAAAGTCTAGAAATGGATAATCATTTTGGATTGCATTATATTTACAGAACAGATTTGGCTTATAATAGAAGCATAGAATAGAATAAATGGCATCTATTGTATGTATTTTTTAGGCCAATAGGTTTTATTATCTTTCATGAAGTATAGAAAAACATGGCAAAATGACTGTCTGTGGTATTCAACCTTACGTGGTAAAAATGGTAACAATAATTTAAATGCTACCAAACAACTGAACTAGTTTAATTCAGTTAAAAGTAATATGTAGAAA
Organism: Brachypetersius altus; assembly: GCA_037974465.1. Classification (NCBI taxonomy): domain Eukaryota; kingdom Metazoa; phylum Chordata; class Actinopteri; order Characiformes; family Alestidae; genus Brachypetersius; species Brachypetersius altus. Next base: position 3,442,634 of record JBBPDB010000108.1, read on the forward strand.
AACAGTAATTTTGGTTTCCTGTACTTCATAAAATACAAAAAGCCTGTTGTTAAACATATGGAAAGTAAGGCTACTGCTATTATTTTTTTATTTTTTATTTTGGTATTTGACCGAATAATACAGATTCAACAGACAGAGACTGAGCCTGAAAAACTGGAAAATTAATTTAAGAAAAGTAAGGTGCGCTGTATAAGAAAAGTAAACTGTGTGAAATTATACAACACCATGCAACAGCATTTTCCAAATTCCTCCTATCTGTCCCTGTTGCCACTCACGGCTCACCTAAGAGGTCATTGACTCAGGGGCAAAGCCTTTTTAGTCTTCTTATCTGTACAGAGTGAGCACGGGCCTGGACTGCGGCGTTGCTAGCTTTTCTTTATCGGCCTCTATAGTCCATCCGAATTTCATTAGATTACTGTGTACATTAGGGAGGGCAGGCTGATTATATTCCACTAGTTTCTTCTCTCCATTCACGATCAGAACAGGCTCCTTGGTTTCCTCCCCCTCTTTCCCCTGCTTGCACGCCTGCGTTTTCACGCTCTTCTCTGAGAAAACGATCAACACAGTGTACTGGAAGAGCAAGCGAGACGGAAAGAAAGATTAAATCCAACTTGCTTTCATCCATGGCTGCTTTCATGTCTTCTTTTTTTTTCCAAATACAGGGAATTATCAGTGCTGCTACTGACGCAGCCTCCTCTAAAGAGGAGAGGAGGGGAACCAGTGCTCCAACAAAAAGAATGAAGGAGGGATGAAATGAGCATAATGAAAAGTAAGGTTTCAAATGACAAGAGGTTTTTATTTGACCATCTGCTCCTTTTGTAATGACTGGCTCGGTTAACCCCATGAACTCTAAGCGTATTATTTGGATATTAATCTGAAGCCTTAGCAGTGATGATAAAGGCACATTATAATTTGACCGTAATTATTTCTCAATTGTCTCTTCTGACGATTCAGGCAGAACTCCACATTTGCATCTGTCAGTAGATGAGATTATGATTTGAATAAAGTTATTGTGTGTGCAAAAGTTTAAAAGGTTTGTTTCTAAGCCACTTTAGTATTCTGAGATTCTTCAACAAAGCAAAAATCTGTTTACATGCTGTTAACTTATTCATTTATCATTTTAAGTTGATTTTAAGGCAAACACTAACATTCAGTTTTTACATTTTTGCAACTTGCATGACACTGAATGGCAAAAAGTCAGATACAGTTGCAATGCAAATGTAATTCAATAAATAATAACTCTCAATCTCTAAATGTTATGCATATTAATCAGTAACTGCTGTGTATGTAATGTAGAAAGTGAATAACTAAAATGGGGGTTTAAAGAGTTAATAGATTAATGAAGGATCAAACAAAGATTTCGTAACAGTATAAATATGGACTGTTGTGTCCTGAAAAACAAACTAGAAAACATAGAGGCTGTTTCTACCTGCATTAACATGTGTATCAAGTCTGGATCTGGATATGCTTTGGTTGGATTCCAGCTAAAATGCATTCCCAGTAAAAGAAAAGCACATGATTCTTGTTAAATAACATTCAGAAATTCAAATTCCAAATTTGCCCCCGTTATGATGTACATTGACAAACTGGTTCCATGGAAGGACGCTGGTTTTGGGGATACATAAACACGGCCAAGTTTTAGTTTCAGATTTGTGGTTTAAGTGATCTGATCTCTGTCTGATCGCAATGTATCCTGGGTGTGTTTCAACCTCCAAAGTCCTGTTTGAGCATAAAGAGTCTCATCAGCACTTTCACACCGAGGGGCTGCACAGAGAACTAGACTCTTTTCTATTTGACCCTAATACGCAGAGGGTTCCAATACCCCCCCAACCCCAAACGCAGAGGCAGCGTTAAAATGCTATTAGTACGTCTGAAATTAAAATAATGAAAATAATATTAATAAATAAATATCAGGCCCCCCACTTTCACCTAGAGAAAGACTTTTTTTCAGATATTCATGGCTTGCCTTCTAATCTCTTGTGTTTGGAGTGTGTGTGTGTGTGTGTGTGTGTTTTCTTTTTTCATTAAATTTGTGTCAAGACTAATTTTGAGGCGAATGAATACAGATGTCAGGGTGCCATCGGATCCCGTGGCAGCCTCTCTTAAATGAGATAACAGGCTTTAGTGGAAGAATTAACACTATTGGGAAAAAAATGAGATTAGCTGAAAGGACGTGGGTTATGGCTGCAGCGGGCCTCACTGCACTGCAACCTGCGCTGCCAAAATCGCAAATCTATTTCCAAACGCTCCGTATTAATTATCAAACTAAAGCCGCTGTTGCATATTGACTCATCGGGCGCGCTCTTGTATTATCTCCCATTAAGCGGGGAGAAAGGGGAGATTATGTGGGCCTTCAGGGGCGTTTTATGAATTCTGAGAGAGTGTTAAACCATGTCATGGACTTTGGAGGATCACGCCGGCGTGCACCCCTGATGCGCCTTTTCCCCTCCTCATGCTATAAAATGCATCTTTAAGCCCTAAATTTGATTATTTCTCTGCAGCGTTTTTCAATTAACAGAGAAATTATTGGCTCTGGATGTAAGAGGCACCAAGCAAATGTGTGTGAGTGGGGTATTTGTGTACTCAGAGCGAAGAAGGCATTCATAGGAGACCATGGTCGAAGATAAGAGGGTCTGGACTCTTCTATAAGGGTTCTACAAAGCATCATTCACACCATTATAGATGCAACAAAGCTTCCCTGACTCACTGACTCTAATGAGCGAGCAAAGAGACACCATGCTAAAACCAGGCCTTTGATTTTACATAGTATAAGCTATTATACATTCTACATCTATTATTATACATCTAAAACAAATAGCTTCGGTTTTGGTTATAAAACTTTACTGGCTGAGCTATGTATGAAGACACTGTAGCACACACACAGATTTATATAGAATTAATGGCAGTATAAAGCCTTATATCACCAAACTAGTAAATCATTCTGACCATTAATTCATTGTTATTGTTTATTAAGTAATATTTTATTTTCCTGCCATTTTCTTAAAGAAAAAACTACCTTGACTCTTTGTGCCGAACAACAGACTCGAACCAAGAAGAAAACCTTGAAGAAAAGTAACGCACAGCTTCTTTCGGCTTATTGCTTTAATATACAGAAAGGGAAAGAAATGTCTTCCTTGACAATCAATTTGCATGTAACACGGTGTGTCAACATTGCCAGGTCTAGATTCTACAACCATATGATTATGAAGGAGTTGACTACTGTTTATTCAGGACCCGTGCAGTGAGTGGCAGCATGGTCTATAGCAATGCAATGTTGATGATCCAGAGAGCACATAGGGCCCTCTTCATAATCTCACAGGTAATGATCCCTCCAGCCCCACGCTGCTATTTCACACATGGATGCCGCCTGTGATGAGAAGAGTGTGTCAGTATCAATAAATAATTATGAGCAATGAGACTTTCTTTCCTGTACTGGAACTGGGCTGAAATGACTTCATAAAGTGAGCGATGCCTGCCATGACAGCATCTTTTGGGCCTTCTCGTGCAAATTATGCAGTGTGAGCTCACCTACGGGCGTCCGGCACGCACCTGACTGAGCATCCTATGCATTTCTCATCAGATGCGTCCAGGTACGCACCCAGTAACGGCATCACCGGAGTGTGCTTGTTGGAAATAGGTGAACAGGAAAATATTGAAAGAAAAACAGAAGATCAGTATGTGAAAGGAAAATGTGTTACATGGTTGTGGTTGTATATATACTATATAAAGGCACAACAGTGTTTCTGTATGGCACACAAAATATATATGTTCGGCAATTAGTCAATACAGTAAAGGTAGGATTGGTGTTTGTGATGTTTCTTTTCGGGTTTTCAGAATTTTGCATGCATGTGCATGTAAAATATGCTCCTGGAACAAGGAGAAATGTTCAGACTCCTCCCCCGATGAGTGGCCTGATGGCAGCAGAGAAAATAAATACAAATTAAAAAAAAGAAGAGAAGGGAAAGACGAAAAGAAAGAGAGCGAGAGGAAGGTGGTAGCACTAAAAAAGCAAAGCGAGAGAGGTGGGGATTTAAAGAGAGGACGGAAAATAGAAGAGAAAGAAAGAAAGGGTGGAGGAGGGTGGAGGGGGGTGGGGGTGACAAAATGAGACCAAATTTTCTTTGGCAATCTCGCCTCTCCTGCTGCAGGTGTGAGGCTATTTCACTAAAGCAGGCCAGACGCGAATGTCATTAGTTCCTAAGCCCCAGGTGAATTTGCCACTGTTCCACATGATTAACCCAGATAATTGTGTGTTGATAGCGAGCATGGTCGATGGAATACAATTTTCGGGCCGAGATTCCTAAACAAACAGCTCAGCAGAGGGCTGTGGGGAGTGTGTGTGTGTGTGTGTGTGTGTGTGTGTGTGTGTGTGTGTGTGTGTGTGTGTGTATGTGTGTGTGTTAAGTGTGTGCTTAGCAGTGTAAGGTTGGTGACTTGTGATGCTGCTTGCGTCCCTGTGCCTCCGTTGTTGATGGTGTCATGCATGGTCTAAAGCAATAGAAGAGGAACAGACTGCTTTTGGAGAAGCAGACAGCCACAGTAAACCACTTCGGCCACTTCAAGTCAAGTCATATGGCTTCAAACACTACATAAATTCGGAGGCTTGATATTCCACGTCCTAAGAATCAGAGATCACCATTTCGTTATTATTTTTCAGCATCAAGAAGAAAGTAGCAAACATTTAAAAGAAGATTTCACAAAAGCATCCAACAAAGTATAAAATCAAAATGTTCAGTATTTAACTTCTTACTTTTGCGCCCCTTACTCTCACTTTTACTCTTCTATTTGTCTTTAAGCAAACTGGTTAGAGCTGTGTCTTCCTAGATAAAAGTGTTCTCACTGACATTTCCTCTCAGAAAACAAGAAACAGCCCTCAACTACACTCCATCGTTCTCATGTACATCTAAAATGAGTTTTAAAAGAAAATGGATATGTCAAGAAGTTGGCAGAAACTTAGCACTAGGGCACTGAAACTGAGATCTGACATAAAGTCTTTTGGGCTGATGAGTATAAATATGTGAAAAACAGGCCAGCAAAGCGTTTTCTGTTCTAACAAAACAATAAGCTGACAGACACACAGTGAGTTAAGCAGAGTGTGGCAGTATCAACACACTCTACTAGATACACACAGTGTGTTTGAGCAGGAATAGCCCTGGACTCTGTTGCAGTCTGGAAATATCCCGGAATGGTGACACAGTGAAACATATTGTTCATGTTCAGAAGATCTATTGTCTACTGGATTCCAAACAAATAGTGGCAGTTTCCGTCTTCAGGGATTATTTACTGAGAGGCCTATTACTGAGAACAAGTGAAATAATATAAACCATGTCAACAATGAGAGGCTGAAGGTCGAGGGTCGAGAGGTGTGATGTTTGTACACTTAGAGAAAACAGGTTTTTTTTTTTTACTTAACCCATCTATAGGTTGGACATCAAGAATGATACTACTTTTTCTAACACATCAACCCCAAGACTAAGCACGTATTCTGTCTGAATACAACAGTTGATGAATATTCTGAGTACACTATTAAGTCATTCTAGTTATTTGTAGGTTTTGTTGATTTTTGGCCAAGAACAAACCACTGGAGGTGAAAAGTGACCAGGGCTGGACTGGCCACCGGGCATTGCTGGTAAATCCCGTCAGCCCAATCCAGTGATACTGTCTTGCAACAATATAAGCCTTAATATTCTCACAATTTGCAATATAGGAAACTGCTTGCTGCTGGTGAGCTGCACACATATATGCTAAACAGTGGTTAAGATTATTTTTTAAACGTCAGCAAAATTAATCAAAAATTTGAACTGCTGCCTAATTTTCCACATAAGAAGCAACGTATCTGTTATTACATGTTTTATTGGGGCAACTAAAGCAATTTCCTCCAGGATCAATGTTTTCTGATTCATTTTTTATCCATGTCAGAAACCCTAATATAAAACCCCTCACACTTCAAGAAATATAAATAGAACTAAATTGACAGACTGTAAGTTATCTACCTTACTGTGTCATGGTCATGGCTTTGGTGGGGCTTTTTTTACTTCTAAAATTAATATTTCATTAAAGAACCGCGGGATGTTAAAAGACCTCCATCTTTCTTAGCTCTGTGACAATAACATTGTAAAGTTCTAGTACTTTGGGAAAGACGTGCTACATTGATTTTGTTATGTACATCTGTTTACCGTCATTACCCCGACAGACAATTATACACTTAAAAGTTTGTGAAGAAACTTTGCTCTTGCATACATTATTACTGAAATGGTGACAGGAATTTGAAATTCAACTGAACTCGTAACAAGAAGTCATTAATAATGCGCTTCCCAAATACATATTCATGGTCAAATCAAGGCAAAATGACTCTTGCATCATTTCACTCAAGCAACAACGCCCAGCCCAGAACCAAACAACTGTGCAGTTGCCCTGAGCATCTGACATTTGCATATCATTTTAATATGACCATTTTTATTGCACTTTCAGATTTCAGGCAGAGTTCTGTCTGAGAACTGTTCTGGGTAGCAATGTCAGATCTTGACATCCAGCGTTCACCCAGCAAGCACACTTTAAGAAACAGACGCTTTGCATTCCCGCAAGGTGTTATTTCACCTGTGGATGCCGGGGTTTTTAGGAGGTGATACTGTTACCTTCACATCAAACATCCTGTTTCTCAGAGATGCTCAGAGATGCAGTGTGAAAGGATGCAAATCTTTACAAACATTCGCTTTCACTAAAAATGAGGCACCAGTCACACTTAGGCTACATGAACTTGTTCCGTCAATTAGCCAGGCTTTTAAAAAATGTTAAATAATTCTAAGTAAATCTAATAAAAAGACTTCCGAAAACAAAATAAATCAAATGAAAAAGATTATTTTCCCTCATATTATTAGCATCATATTAACTATACTTTCTTGCCAATTACTTTGAAGCAGACATTTGTTAACAATACTTTAGCAAGAAGCTGATTTCTAGTCATAAGTCCTGTTGCAGGTCGAGACCCCTTAACTCATAGGCAGTAGAGGATTCTTATCTTTCTCTGTGCTTATATTGGACAAATTCAGTGGAACAGCTCAGTGCCTATAATGCATATGAAAAATGAGAGAATACGGAGAAATAAAAGTACAAAAAAAGTGAGACGGAAGTGAATCTTTATCGGTCTAGTTCCAGTTTGAAATGTATTTGTTGTTTCTATCTTAGAAACTGAATAAAGCTTTATTACATTACATAGCTAGAGGATACATGACCATTATGTTATTGGTTAATATTATTGTTCTCTGCCCACAGGTGTATAATGAGATTCAGACAATGTTTTAGAGCCAAGCAAAAGTCAAGACATTTCAATTATGTGAAAACAACAAACAAGAAGAAAGCACAAACAATGAGTTAAGTTTCATAAGAACAGGAAAATAGCCTAACAAGGTAAAACATCAAATTTGTCATTACTAATTTTTGCTATTTTATGTTCAACAATAATATAGATTTAAATATTAGAAACAAGAAACCAACATTTAGTGTAATCACCTATTTAGAATCTATTTCTATCTACTGAGATTTGACCACCACCACAAAGCATCCTGGATATTAATTTCCTACAGTTTTCTACAAATGACATGAATGTGACTGCCATATTCAAACCAATATTTTTGAACAATAGCGTATTTCATTAAAGATTCTTTTAGGTGTTACACGGTTAAAGTTAACACCATTTCTGTTTTTAGCTTGAGTTTACAGATGTGCAAATCTTTCTCCCCATTGTCTTAATCCTATGGGGAAGGAATGATATGGTCTGTTAAAGATTAAATCTAATTTCCGCCATGAAACACGACTGGTTCTTCTACCTAGAGGGAATCACAGCCCCACCTGGACTGTTGTCACCCAGTTTAACTCCTACCCACTATCTTTTTTGTTTTGTTTTGCCCACTATCAGTGGCAGCCTACTTAAATCCTATGCGCTCCCTCAGTGTCCACTAGAAATCAGCTAGTGGCGAGAACTTGAGACATAGTCAGTTTTTCGCGATGTCCTGAGCTTTTGCTTGGCAGCTGAGGTGCTCTTTTTCGGCTCGTTGCGACACTGCGACAGATGAAAGCTCATTAGGTGGTGTGGTGAGGAGAGGCGAGGAGAGGAAGCAATCGAGGGAAGTAGAGAGCAGGGGCGGCTAATTGGGGTGTGTGATTACACCGGCTGCTGTTAGTGGGAATTAGGCAAAAACAGACAGACCCCGGCAGCATGGCTCATCACCATGGAGTAGAGCGGGCGGCAACACAGATATTGCTCTAATTACGCCGCACACCTTCATTGCTGTAACCTCGCACAGCGTTACATGAGGCGCACACATAGATTTACAGTGCAAGCACAAAAATGCTAACCAGCATAACACTATACACACTATAACACATTTGCACTCATACATGGCAACACACACCAAATCGTGAGCACACAAAGGACCTGCACAGGAACATTTGCTGTTTTCAAGATCACACATCACTACTGGGTGAGAGCAAATTATAGTCTACCATAGAAGTGACATTATGTGCAATTCTCCTAGCATCTGGCTACACAACTATAAGCCAGTTCAAGAACTTATTCCTACAGCTTTTTACAATATTTCAGCATGCAATTCACAGGGTACGGCTAAATGCTAACTTACTTTTACGTTCTAAAAAATTTTAGATCGATTTTAGCTCAATTTTCAAGGCCGCTCAGAAACAATCCCGTTAACAGCGCGAGATTCTTATTGCGCGATAAAAAAAATATCGCGGTTAACTGCACCCCACCCCTCCCCCGGACAGAGGAAGCTGTGTCTATACTACGCAAGCTATGATGACTTTCACCTTGATATTTCAGTGACTTGTTTTAATGTTTTAAACATGTCTCTGTCTCTCTGTCGGTGGGGGGGGGGGGTTAACACCAAGATTCCAATGAGATTAACGGTGTTAAAAAAATTAATCTATGGCCACCTCTACTTTTTACAAATATTTGGCAAGGCTGCAATAGACAACTTTGCCTTTCTTCACCAGTTATTCCAATGAAATTACCTTCAATCAGTGCATAGAGGAACAGTTGGGATGTCTCTGAACAGCTGCATACAATTTTATATTTTGCTTCATTTTATTTTTAAATGGTTCAATACAGCTAAAGATGAGCTAAAGATCAGGCAAAATCAAATAAATTGTAAAGGAAAATCATTTTCATTTATCTTCTTTGATGCATCCTTGGTAAAGGCTGTCCACTATGAGATACGTTCAGTGATTGTCCAAAACAATGTAAATGAAATAAAAAGAGGGGAGAATGAATAACCACAGATGGGTTCTGGGGTGTGGAGTGAGCACTCTGAAGGTAGCATGAGTAACATTATTCTTTAACTTTATCGATAAACCATTATTACTCCCTTTCTACGGAAAGACTTATTTTTAGCAAATTCCTAGCTTAGGCAGAGATGAAAATGTGGGGTTTAGCAGCCCTCAAAAAGCCATGGTCATGGTGAGCTTAATCCTTAATCCTGACAGTAATGTTACCCCTTTACACACCTGTTTAACAGCGTCAAAAGTTGATGTCCTTCAATAAACATACATTTTTTCCAACAGCCAACATGTCACATTAAATCATGACCTACTGCTATAAATGTGATCAGCTCTGATGGAAGCAGAGATGGAGCTTTGTGTAGGTAAAACTGTACAGACCTTGTACAAAGACATAAAAACTTTTCTCATTTCAAATGTTTCATTTAGAAATAAATTCATTTACATGTTTTGAGCCACAGCCATTAAATGCAGCTTTTGCACCATTTAAGGTGGAACAGACCATTTGAATAAGATCTTCGGTTAAATTTTTTGAGCATGTAGTATTCAGTTACAGGTAATATTGGCATGTTCTGTGAACAAAACATGTACTGTTTTAGATCAGATAAAGGTAGATAACAGCTTATAAATGTAGTATTATGTAGAATCTTGTAGCTACAGTCATAAATATGTGCTCTTAGATTAATTGGCTTTAGCTGAACTGTTTTGACTGGATTTGTCAGTGGGGAGGCCTAAAATTGCGCAGTGATGCTTTCCAAGAACCTCCAAAGGACTGCTCTGTCCTATATGTTCACTGATACTGCTTTAGCTGTGTTGCAGATAAATCATTTTTCAATTATTTTTTAAATCTTACTATTTTTCATCATTTAGAAAATGGGCCTTTCCAAGAAATTAATTTCCAATAACGTCTGATAACAGAAGTTTACAGCTTCCTCAAAATAAAGAACTTTACAGAACTACCAAATATGGACACATAACCAACTCTGAAATTATTCTCTAAAAGAAGAAGATTTGATCAACAATTTAAAACTTAGCATTAGGTCCTGCCTGAAATTAAAATGGCTAAGTGAAGAATTACAGATTGAGTGTTGAAGGGAGAACAGTGGTAGGAGTGCAGAAAAACTATTTGAATGAGTGAGTTAAGGAACTGTAAATGAAATTCAACTAGGTTCTCATACAATACATAGTCATTTCACTAATTACCTTGTGTGTTCATGTGGGCCTGTATTATATTTCTTAACTTCACATAATAGGAATTTACCCTTGCATGCTGTTTTAAGCATGTACTTGATTTTTAACCTCACAAAGCAAACAATCGCTGGTCAAGGCTGTTGATTTTTCACTCAGGTCTACCATGTGGTGACAACAGCAGATGATCAGTGACAAATGTCTGAAGAAGTCCAGTAATATAGATACAGACATACTACTATAGAGTATTACTGATAAACGACTAGTGGTCCTGCCATTGAACTGCTGTAGATTTATAGTGATTACAATGCATGGACACTGTTATGCATTAAGTACAGTACATGTTAAGTATAGTCTGGTGACACCGCAGAGCAATGACATACTGTACATGTATTTTGTGACTAATGCAGAAATTCGGTGGTAGACTGTTGTGCTGATACAGATATCGTCACTGTCGGGCGGAAACCTCGTAACTGCACTTTTGGTTTTTGTTGTTGAAAATAGCTTGGGATGTTTGATGACACAGTATTCATTTATTTAGAATATAAATAGTTTTTACAGTTTCCTGAAAAATAGTCGTTTGGACATATGAGGTTTCCGCCCGACAGTGACGATAT
>JBBPDB010000108.1:3457488-3475271 GCA_037974465.1 Brachypetersius altus
ATTTTTTCTGTAGTGTATTACAGTGTTAAGTAAACAAAGTAACTCCACAACCAGTATACACTACAGACGTCCAAACTACAAATATATATATGAAATGTGCAAAGCATGGGGTACTACAAAAGGTGGAAAATTTCATGCACATTTCATACAAAAACGCCGAGACCCAATGGAGTGGATGGCTATCAGAGTGCTTGCGACCACTAGATGGCGCTAAAAGACAACAGTGAAGCCCAGCACCATCTCACAGTTGCACGATGCCCAGCAGTAAAATTATCTTTAGAATATAGAAGATGAGATAGGAACTAAATAAAACAGACTCATGTTTGGAAATCTTTATATTAGACAGGTTTCACGCGTAATTAAAGCACAAATGGCGGAATTTTTGTAACTGCGCCTTATTTACTGTAGTTTAGTTTTCATCAACCAGCCAGACGCCCCCTGGTGAACCCAAAGCATAACAGGAGCAGCGGCTCCCGGGTATCGACACACGTACCTCATACCTAGTATCGACACACGTCCATTACAAACTGCTCAGTGTAACCGTTTGCAAAATGTCCACATGCTGGACAAAGCTATTTTTAAATTCGCAGATTTTCCAAAATTTTACATCATACACTTCATCAGCCTTCACTGTCTTGTTGGCAGGTTGACCATATAGTCTATAATTATTTTATTTTTATGTAGACCACTTAATATAAAAGAAGGCTATTAGTGCAGCATTCAGTTAAGGTGAAGTGTGGGAATTAATGTGCAAATCTATTAAATAAGAAAATGATTACTATTAAATTATTACTATTATTATTATTGTTGTTGTTATTATTATTATTATTATTATTATTAGTGAACAACTATAATTACAAGCTAAGGAACCCTACTGCATGCTATCCATATTGAGCCCTTTCATATTTCAGTGAAATAGCCTTAGAGTACCAGAATATTTAAATATTATGTTAATGTTATTGCTCATATTTTCAATGACATTTTGTTGTTCATGAAATTAGTAGCTGTACGATGATAATGAATAATCATCAGACAGTGTAAATATCATAATTTCCATCATAGGTTATTGCTGCATATGAAGTTGGCTTGTGGTCCCCCAAGAATGTGATGTGTTGAATCTTAAGCAGTGCATGCAGTGAACAAACCAACGTTTTATTTTAGCGTGGCATTAGCTTTTAGATCTTCATAGGTTGAATTTTGAGAAACAGTGGAAGAATGTCTTCTTTGGTTCTCATTTTCCCCATAGGACTCAGAATCAGAAGTGTTGAGAAATAACAGCAGAATCAGCAGAATCATGAAGGTGTCCCAAAAAACGAATGCATTTTGAACCTGATGCTTTATAATAGGTGTAAATAGTTAGAGGAGCAATAGTAGATAAATAATAGCAGGTGTCTGAAGACGGTGAAATAAATACAGGGATCTCAGCAAAACCTCTGGTTTTTATTATAAACAGATTACATGCAGATTACAACAGATTAATAATATATTATCTATTATTCACACACAGACATATTCACAAACAATACATTGCCAGTATCCACCGCTTCCATACGGTCGCTATGAAAATAAAATTACGAGAGTATAATGAAGAGAGAAAGAAGCGAAAATGAGTAACGTTTAACGATCAGTTACTGGTTATAACATTATTTTCCACAGTATTTATTCATTTATTTAATATTCATAATCAAGAATATTTAATTTAGCTTGATCTGAACATACAAGAGCATCAGGGCAGAGAATTGTCTTTAGTAACAAGCCACAGCTTTGTTTTAAGAGGCCTGGCTCTGTGTTCTTTTTACCTGCTGCCAAATGACTTCCATTTGCATGTCATTCACCGTCTCTACTTTCATCTAAAATAACACTTCTTGCGTAATATTCTGATGAGCAGCAGTGGTAATGCTTAATGATGAGCCGAAGCTGTGGTGCATCTGGCGGCAAGCCCCCCCCAACCTAACACACAGACACACACACATACACACACACACACATACCCTTTTTCTCAGCAGCCAGTTCAGTGAAAACGCAAAGGGTGATGTCCAGTCGTTAGTTGGACGCTAGGGCTTTTGATTTTTAATTGTCATTGTAATCCTCTCCACTCGAGGACTGAAAATGCGGCGTTTGAAATCCGTGATGAAGACGGGGGAAGGTGGGGGGGCATATTCAGCTTGGCCCACTTCATGGCTCCAACGCATTAAAAGGTTTAATCCAACTGAAATGTAAATCACAGTTCTTGAAAACAAATTAAGCCGAAAGATAACAGGATGGCGCTCCATCAATAACCCATCGGACTCATCCGTGGTGGCCCGAGACTGCTCTGCTGTGCTCGGACCCCGAAATTATGCCGGGCCTTGTTACCACGGGTAATGGTAGACTGTCAGGTGGACTGATTACAAGGTTATAGTAAACAGAAGCGTCAAAGTGAGCTGCACAAATCGAGGGGAGAATCACCATCACAATCACCAAGCTGTTCAAACAGACGCACTCGCCTGTCACTCTTACCATCACTTCTCGTAATTGTGCATTCAGCTGTGATGATTTTGGCCAGGCCTTAACTTCCACATCTTGTTTCTGTACCTTCTGAATGGATGGTGTAATTGTGGACTATTACAGCACACTAACATAATACGTAATGTCTCGCTGGAGCAGGCCTGTTTATTTTTGACAGAAGGGACACTCAGAATGACAGCTGGAGTTTCCATTTTGCTTTGTGAAGTTTGTGTCAGTGGAAAGTGTGCTTTTATATATTAAGGCATCAAGCATATTAATTGACTATGTTTTTGTTGTATTTCCCTGTGGCCTCTATGTCTCTATATCCCTATTATCATGCATTTCACCCAGTCCAGTGGTTATATGTGTTGTTTAAAACAACGTGTAAAAGCATACTGTGGTTAGGGTTGCCTTCGGGTATAATGGCTGCATTTCAAATTTACTCTAGACGTGTATTTGAGAGCTCTGCTATCTGTTTATCTCTGTGTTCTATCAGTGTTGAGTCTTAGGTCAGTGAGCAGGATGCAGATGGATAGGTCAGCGTGTGACCTGGTCTCTCCCCCTCTTTTTCTCTCTCTCTTTCTCACACTGTCTCTCTGTCTGTCCGCTTCCCTTTCAAATATCCCCAAAGGTGCTATTACTCACCTCAATCAGCCCCTTGTTTGGCCCACTTTGCCTCAATTAAAGAGAGTTGGAGTTACAAATTCATTACAAATTAAGCTCGTCAAGATCCTGAAATGCTGAGCTGGGGGCCACGAAGGGGGCAAGACAACTATGGAGCGAGTGTATCTGAACCTGCCCTTGCGTCCCCGGCCCTGGGGGCCCCAAGTGCCAGTGATACTCAGAGGTCCGGGAGAAGAGGTCGTCTCTCAGAGCCTCTCCCCTGCATTAAGGAACAATCCTGGTCATTGTTGGCTTTGGAAAGTGATGGGGTTGCAAATGGGATCTCCAGGAGGAAACAAAGATGGTGGGATCGATTTAGTGCAACCGGAGCTCCAGCCAGGTGCCCCTCTTCGACTCTTTAATTGATCTCATTTGTTACTTATACCTCTCGATCAGGCCACTATCGCTGCCGGACCCGTACCCAGCCGGCCCACGCCATGTCACCGTGACGACAGGGGGCACGGGACACTCTAGGGGGGCCCAAGTCACCCAGGCGAGCCGGCTTTGCTACTTTTATGCGCTTCATTTTCAGCTGCACCAATGGCTGCCCTGAAACAGGACGCCCCCAAATATCCCAATTACACCGGCACTTCATGTCCTTTTGTAACTGGATTTCTCTCATTCTCTCCCTCCTGAGCACAAAGGAGATGATTGTCTTGTGTCGGCTGGCTCAAACAGGCATGTCTGTTTTACAGGAAGCAGGAGGATCGCATGTGTGGATAATTATCTTGAGCTTTTAATGGCCCCCAGTAGAGGCTGGTAATAGGCCAGAGTTATGTAAACTGTCATTTATACAGCTGCCTCTGTGCTGTCCTCTCTTAGCCTGCCCTTAAGATCTGACTCGCTAGCTACTGCAGTCCAGTCATTATCTTTAATGTACTACGCACTGTAAAATGGCTCACCACATATCATTAGCCAGCCGCTCAGTCTTGTAGTATGTAGCACGTTCCTTTTGAGTGTATCATATTTACATGACATTATAGTGTCTGCATAGCACAGGTGCAGGTGCTTTAAAGGCACGCTAATTACAAAAGTAAATAGTTTTATCACTTCATTATCAGAATATCTCAGGTGTTTTGAACGCAGTCTGCACGTGTTTGTGTGTGCGCATATTATATTTTATGATGCTATGTTTTATGATAACATACTGGGCATGCTTGCACAATGCAGTTTCCATCAACTGTATGATTATTTCCTGTGTCATTGGCACTAAATGAAAAATTAATGGCACTGTTTCACTGGTCAAAAGGTCTCCACTATCATTTTTTATTACATTTCAAGAGACAAGAAACCACTTAAATGGGGAAAAAAGGTTAGAGATGGAAAATTTTAGATGGAAATCTGGTTAATGATTCAAACCATGCTGAGAAACTTCAATATCAACGAAAAAAACTGTTCATTGTAGGACATAACTAAGGTCCTTGCTACGCTAACAAATGTTGCTTTGATGCCTAAACACATGTGACTGGAGTCTGACTAGTGCACTGTGGGCTATGTAACTCTCAGGCAAAGTCAGCAAGGTTGTGATGCAGCGCAGTGAAAGCTCTCCTGGGTATGTCATAAGGTCAGCGGCACTTTTTTGTCTTGGTTTGTCTGTCTTTTTCTCTCCGATTCCTCTGAATTTCCCCATCAGTGTTTTCAAAGTTGGCATGGGGCGGTGCTCCTCCTCGCCGGAAGCTGAGTTGCGCACTTGAGTTGGCTGTCATGGGCAGAAATGGTAGCTTCGACAAACCCAATTAGCAAAATTCCCTCTGATTCCGAAAACGAATCACATTTTTAGTTTGCCCCCGTCCGTCATCTGCCAATTTCCCTGGAAGTTAAAGTGCCACCAATTACTGCCCGGCAGCACCAGCCCTGGCATGGACATGCTGCGTTCCAGGCACTGGGGTGGCGCGATTCTGAGGCCTGGTCTTTGTCAACAGCAATGAGAATGAAATTAGACTAATAGGAAGCTTGTTTCCAGCCACTGATTAAAAGGCCTGTGAGCTCCTCGGGCATCGCCCGCGTCCATGTCCGAGCGTCCTGAGAGCGAGCGAGCGAGGGAGTCATATTGCTCCTGTAATGTCATTTCGGACATCAGCACGTCTGTCTCCTCAGGGTTATCCTTCCTCAGCCTCGCTTGTTTTTTCCCCGTAATGTGGGCGCCAAAGTCTCCCCTTCCTTTGGGGTGCTAATTAAGGGAAGCGTCCAAAATTAATCAGCAAATTCACTAGGGCGAAGGGCGATCTGTCTGAAGGCCCTGCAAACAAAAGTGCGCTCGCACCGGGCACAAAGGAGCCTTCGGCTATGGAGCGAGAGGAAAACAAGTGCACAGACGGCGATCTGACACAAAAATTCATATAAGTATAAAATTTTACACTCATTTTCAGTGTCAGCTTGTCACATTGAATTATAAAGGTTGATTCGCTTGTTCCGCTAAGTGAGATCATGGGAGTTCGGTCATCTGAACAGCATCATATGGTGAACGTCTCCAGCGAGGGAGCCTGGGCTTGCCGTGGGACAGCGGAACGCTGCAGTAGCCTAACAGACGCTGCGAAATCCCGGGAAAAAAGTAACTGTAAAATCTGAGGACATTTCACAGTCTGACTGGGCCTTGTGTTAACATCACTTGCACACCCAGATACTGTCATCCTGTTCTCCAATCTCACCTCCTCTTCAGGAGGAGATGAAGCATCCTCCAGGAGACGCCAGCACTTTATCCACTTTGTCAGCCTCAGATGAAATCACTTATATAACTCCCACTTTTCTTGTTAAGCGTATCTATGTCTCTATCTGTCTCTCTCTGTCTCTCCCTCTCTCTGTCTTTTTTTAAGCACTCACTAATTAGAGCAGAGCCTGGAGGCTATTTGTGACCTTTCCGTATGGAAATGCAGCAAGGCCTTTTTTGCGCCACGTCTGCCGAGAGGCTGTGAAAGGCCCTGTGTCGCACCTCTCTGGGCATGTTTGGCACTTTTGCCACTGATACGACTGTGTGAGGTGTTTGGCGGGTGATGGCAGCAGATTGATTTTTGACAGGTGTGACTGCAGAGGCCATTGCAACAGGCAACAACTGTCAGATGTCACTCATTCTCGTCTTTGGCGTCTGCTAAAAGACGCAGAGAGGCTGTCCTTGACTTGGGTGTACAATAGTGGGCCTAGGTGTGTGCCAGAAAGGACTTCGGAGAGGCCAGAATGCATGAGGTCCAGCTGAGCAATAGAGAATTGCTGTCGTTGGCACAATTATTGTGCTCCCAAACTATGAAATATATGTTGAAGTGAGTTTAACATTTATTAATGGGTAATGATGAGCATTAGGTCACATATGGAACATCACAGTGCTCAATTTTCAACTATAAAGTTGTGTTGTTGTTCTAGCAAAGCAAAATAAGTCTTTGTATTGTAGCTTTTATGAATGGGTTTATTTATTTCACACACAAATTCAGTGTATTTTTATGTTTTTGGTCTGTAATGAAATAAATAAAGGCATTCAGCGCACACTTTATCCAGGCATATTTGTTATGCACACTTCTCAAAATAAACGCTGGTCTCAGGGGACTTCAGCGCGGGGACAATAATTTTCACTTTGCTTAAAACTGATAATGTCACTAACGTGGGCTGTCCCAGTGTATCATCTCAAATGAAGATAAAAACAATAGACTGCACGGCATCTTCTTATGCATTAAAATTAACCTCATTCATCAGCTTCAAAGAATGGGGAGTACACTGAAGCTCTGATGCATCAGCATACTTTGCATGAATGAAGCAGTAGCTTTCAGAGGGTTCTTTCTCTTTCTGCATGTAGAATGTGGAGGTTCAAGTCACGGAGGCTGAGGGGCAGAGAGGGCGCTCTGACCCACAGGCCCGTAAACAAAGACGATGGCACTCCAAAAAAACGGCAACGAAGCCTCACTTCTCCTGTTCCACAATGGAGCTTTGGGGTGCAGTTACACTTCGGCCTAGTTCTACATTTCGCTTATTTAGTCAGAAGAAGAGAACAAGAGCAAAACAGTGCTAGGGTGGGACGCTGAAAATTTGGGAAATGTTTTTTCCAATGTGGTTTTCAGCTAAAGATTTTTGCTATAATAATATCCGCAAATTTAAATAAATAGGGTTTTTAAGCCCTACAGTGGGATAACAACTTTCCTCAGGATCTCAGCCTGTCCTGAAACTTGTTTCTTCCAATTAAAAAGTATCTGTCAAACTAATGTAATATAATGTATTGAAATTGCTGATACACTAAAAGGAAAATTATTTGGTCATAGCCAAAATTCAGTTCACACTGGCCCAAAAACTAAAACCTAATGCACTAGAAATGGCTAAGACTACATTAAAATACTTTACTAAATGTATAGGATATGCTTCAAAATCAAACATCCTCGTCAACAGAGAAGGGCTTTTCATCTGAGGCAATATTGGCCAAGGTTTGTTATGAGTCAAGGTTTGTTAAGATGCCCGCACCTACCCAACCTGTTATTTTTGTTTTGTTTTGGTCAGTCTCGCCTTTGTCTCTCTTTATGATTCTTGGGTGAACTTAATTAGTGGCCAGAATTTTCATATCAAATGCATACCAAATGAGAAAATATTTCATTGTTTCACACATTTAACTATTCATTTATTCATTCTTTTGCTAATATTAACCAGGACTGCATTAGACAAAAGGCAGAGAACCACCCTGGACAGATCGCCAGTACACCACATTTCAGAGGAGAAACGTAGCATCTTCAGTTCACCTGACCTGTTTATCTTTGGACTGCTGGAGGAAACTGTAGCTTCTGGAGAAAACTCACACAGCGACTGAAACTACCATGAAAAAAACTCCACACTGGCCACCTTAGCTGGGAATCGAACCCACCACCATGTGCCACCATATCACCTAAAAATATGTGCTATAAATAAAAACAAATCATTAAACGTAAGCCTCAGTTACAACCTGCATTCTTATTTGGCTTGGCTTACTTTTTCATGCATCTGCTAAAAGGGACATCAGGAAAGTTGGTTTAGATTTCTTGGTCAAATAAAATACAAATTTGAAGTTTGTGCCTCTTCAAAATGGCCTGCTGTTTTCTGCAGAAAATATTTAGTAGGGCACATCCACTGTCATTAATTCTTGATCATGTTTCTGGGTAATTCTGAAAGAGCACACATTTGCTCCACACTCTTGACTGGCCCAAAGACTGTGTTTTACATCCTGCTAAATTACACCCAGTGTTGATTTGACTTGCCTGTAAATATGAATCTTAATATTCTAAAAGTATTTTTTTTCTGATGTGGGTCTCAACCCACAGAGACATTTAAAGAGATTTTATCCATATTAATATACATTTTTAAAAAGTGGTAAATTAGTGCATCACTGAGAGAGTTGAATGGCAATTTGCATATTCCGAACTTTAAAGTGCTCTCATAATTAGCTAAAATCGAACACGCTTTAATTTGGCAGGATAATTAACGTGCAGTGCCAAAATAAGTTTCAGAAATTGATTGACCCTTGCTGAGGCGAAAGGCAGACAAAGTGCTTTATGTGTTTTTAAATAGGAGATGGAGGGAGCGCTGGAATGATAGGTGATGGGTGATGGGGGGTGGGGTGGAATGACCCTATGGAGTCAGACAGCGAGGGAACTATAGAGGCTCGGCCTTGCATACGTGGTGATTGTGTGACTGGCATTTAATGTATGAATAATGTCCATAAGCGGCCTGCACCTCCACTGACTCGCTGAAGGAGAAGTGCTTTCCTGGGGTGGCTTGCGGCTCTCTAGAGATTTCCTGTGTGTGAAAGCTCGTAAGTGTGTAATTACTGATCGCCGCGCTCATGCTGTTCTGTTTGCAGTGAGAGACCTCAGTCGGGGAGGCAAAATGAAAGGCAACTCTGTTAGCGACTTAGCGTGTGTCGTAGCTGCATACATTTGTCCTTGACTGATGCTTGTAGCTGGGAGTTACCTTTCCAAAGCAGTGTGGGGTTTCTTTTCATGGCCTCTAAATGTGACTTGTTTGTTGCTTTGCAGCAGCTGCCCTCCCGAACCCCCCCCCAACTTCACTCTAGCTTGCTCTCTCTCTTTCTATCTCTCACTTCCCCCTCTTTCTATGTGCTGGCTGCTCTAGCGTGAGGTCCTCACATTACCCAAAGGCCTTTGAGCCTGTGGCCCTTGGGCGGGAAAAGGGCTAGATTGTGGATTGTGGGTGGCACTGTGCCCTCTTGACTGACCACCTACATCTCCTCTCTCACTGCACTGTCCACATCCAGGGCAAACATTCCTCCGGCCCGCTGATGCAGAGTGACCGCCGAGCAGAGAGCCCCCCCGGACTTAGGGCATGTCAGGGTAAAGCCACAAAAAAAAAAAAACACAGAGGAGGAGGGGGGGGGGGGGGGAACCTCTAGCCTTTCTCTATCAGATTACTTCCTGTTTCTATTCCTTTAAATGATGCTTTAACACTGTCTAGCTCTGATATTACAGGTAACATATCCGTTATACCTGACACTCTCTCATAGGCATGTTGCTCTCAGAGGGGACTGACACAGACACTGTTAATTAAGTGTAACCTTCTTTTTCTCTTTACGACCCACCTTGAGATTTTTGCTCCTTTTAAGAAATGAGAGCTTGTGACGTTTGGAAGCTTATTGTTGCTCTTTTTAAGGTTTTATTTCTCAATTCAAATTGTTCATTTTCATATGCTATTAAATTCATTCAGTTCAACTCAAACTCTAAATGATATATTAATTTAATGAGGAAGATATAACTGTACTAAATACTACTACTGCTACTAATAATAAAAATAATAATGTTAATAATAGAGCCCTTATTGTTTATTAATAGACTAGAAATCTGTGTGCAATTTAGACTTCATTTTCGGGGTTGTTTAATTTATTATAATACAGACTGTCATGTTTATTGTTATACAGATTTGCAGTGTTGTTGAAATGACTGATGATCATTTTTATGGTAATTAAGGCGAGCAACACTTGATTCAGCAGGTCAGTAACTAAAATACGGAACAAATTGACGTTTGTCCTAAATTAGACATGGCTGTACTCTGGCAAATATCCTGTCACCCAGAAAAAAGATTTCACTCCTTTGCCGGTGTGCGGATAGGAGTCTTGCATTAGCCAGAAAGTGTTAATTAATGAAAGGCGAGATTTTTGCCAATTAAGTGCACATTTTTTGTGTGTGCGTACCCCCTCGCCCTGTTAATCATCTCTGTTCCTGGGCTCATTGTGTTGCCTTTCACTGTGGGCTCTGGGCTTTTTTGTGGCCCTTTTGGAAGAGGGGAGGGTAGGGAGGGAGAGCAGAGGGGAGAAAGGTTGAAATAATTTGTTTAATTTGGAGCTGCTCAGTGTCTGGGCAGGTGAGGGCTGGTGGGCGCGAGCGCTGCGGGGGATCATGGGATAGCGAAGACGGGGTAAAGCTGCCCGACTCGCCCTTTGCTTCCCACAACTGCAAAAGCACCACGACCCCAACCACAACACCCCACTCTGAGCCCCCTACACCACCCTCCAGTGCCCCACAACACAAAACCAGCCGCTAATTATCTCTGAATAGCAATTTTATTGAGCCCTAATTTGTGGTAATGGATTGTGATAGGTTGTGAGAAGAAGAAGGAGCGAGGCCACGGAAGGGGTTGGCGGAGGGGGAGAAACATGTGTGTTTTGTAGCTCACTGATGTTAAGTAAGTATATACTTAGCCTGCAAGACGTATTTTTTGGTGATATTGTCTGCTTATAATATTATTATTATTATTATTATTGTTATTATTATTATTATTAAAAATAATAATAATAACAGCAATAGCAACAACAATAATAATAATAATAATAATAATAATAGTAACAACAATATCAAAAATAATGCTATTAATAATTACACCAACAATAAAAAAAATAATACCCAAAAATAATTAAAAAAAAGAAAGCAGCAGATGGCAAAACAAGCAAATCAGAGTTCACAGAATTCAAATAAACAAACAAATACATGCATGACACTCTTTCTCTCATTGTGTTTTTTCTATTTCTCTACAGCTCTTAGATGCAGGGTTGTTACTGTGTCAGCCTTTGCAGTTTGGTATACATGATATACTCCATAACCTTTACAACTACAGCATCAGCAGCCTAAAAAAATATTGAAAATAGAAAACAAATACAAGTATCTCACACAATTTCCATAGATACCATAGTTTTCTTTTTCACAGCATCCAAAATAAATGTGTCTCCCTATCTGACACCTCTGTTAGGCTTTTCTCCACAACGGTTGGGCATGCATCCTGTGTTTGCTCAGGATTTCAGCTGCGTGGACGCCAATTGCAATGTGTGGCTTTAGAGATTTTAAAGGAAGTGGAGGGGCTGCGACTGCTCCCCCATCCCCACAAAGCCTCACTCAGCCCGTCCACCTCAATCAGACATCAGCCGCTTCAGCTGAACTCCGCTTAGCTAAAATACCTGATTACGATTCACCAACAATTCAAATATGATACCCAGGCTTAGGGCTAATGCCACAGTAACAATATCATTTATTTTTCTGCCTGTACTCCTTATCCATCTCTTACTGGGCACTAAGCCTCTAAACCCTTTGCCAAACAGATAAAGATCCAATAACAAGGCAGCGTTGTTTTGTTTCTACAGCTGTGACAATGACATTTTATATATATATATATATATATATATATATATATATGTTTAAAAAATCATATTTATTTATGTATTAGATTTTTTACTTTCTTTCCAATGAGGTGTGTTTGCTGATTTACCACCAGCCTAAATCAACTAAAAAAGAGAAAAAGATTATGTACCATTAAATCGCTTTTTGATAATTAAGGCAAAATATTGTGAGCTAACTACTTGTTTACAGCGAGTAATTAGGCATGCAAATGAATGAAAATGGAAAGCGTACAACAATGTAAATATTATTTGGCTTGACATTTTGTGCTTGTGACAGTGATGCATTAAAATATTATGCCAAATGCTTAGGCAGTTCATTCAGATTTTACAAATGTATTCATCAAGTCTTACATTTAAAGAAGCATTTACATTTTAAGTTTTGCAAATGCATTAAGTAGAACAAATGAATAATGCTTTTTATTAATGAGGGCACATAATAACAGTCCTCTGGGCAAATGTAATATTTCAGTCTAGTGACTGATTTCTGGAAAGTTAAGTGATTTTAATGTTTTGACAGGGAAGAGAAAGGGGCAAACAATTTTCACATTTGTAATTCCAGCCTTTCGGAAGATATTTGCAACCAGTCACATGATGCTACTACAAACATATTTTCTGGGATTGTCCTTTGCAGTGGTTCATTTTGGAGTGGACATGGCATTTAAAAAAAAAAAATCATAATAAATTATATATTCAGCAACATTCACAGAAAACTGACACTGCAATTATTGAAAAATAAATAAATAAATAAATTAATTAATTGAATAATAAAGTTGTGACCAGTATCTGTAGCCCTTAAGCTGCAGGTTCATTATTCTCTAGTTAGTCTTATTAGCTATTAGCAGTATAATACTAATATTATAAAACAACAAATGAAAGTTATGTACTTCGGAGAGGGTGTACGTTTGGGTCCACATACCAGCCTTTGGAAGTTACAGGGGTAAACTATTATTTCTTACTATACTTTACAATAGCTATTTACATTTGCGAAGCAGCTATCCATGGATTGCATTACAGTTAAGCTGACTCTTCCTGCACTACCTGCTGATACAGGGTCAGTTTTGCCCTGCACACCTATATGGATAAATAGAGAACAATGTCAGGACAGTCGATCCTAGAACGTTTTTTCAGCCCAACAACAGTCATGGACTGCACTCCAAGAGCTACAATGATCCAGACACAGCATTCTGCTTGGATTCGAACCATGTTCATTAGCAATTCAACTCCTTATTTTTGTTTGGTTTCCCCTCTGGCTGCTAATTAATGCTTAATCGAAACTGCTGAACTGAGCTCATAGAAAATTCATGAATATTGAAATAAGCCCTAACAATTTTTGGGGGGTTTCTCCGCCACTGTTTCTTTCCTGTAACTGTCAGAGGACTGACTCAGTGTTTCGGTCTCTGGCTTTCGTCTCTCTCTGCCACCACAGAGCTAATGTATCTACCCTGAGAGACGTAAAGATCAGCGAAAGAGAACAGCCATCAAATGCTGCTCGTCAAAGTCGTCTAATAGCTATTTGATTGTGTCTGCAGTTGTATACTTTCCTCAAACGGACCTTGTACAGTGGAGATGTGACTTTTAAGTACATTACGATTATGCAGAATTATCCCATTTAGCCACTGTAATAGTTCCCTCACATCAGCTGACTGAACCTTGGCATGGAATTACACCACTCAAAGAAATAAAGTACTTTTCTGAACGTCAATATTATTGTCACCATCCAGACTCAGGGCTGTAACCACTAGCTGCCGAGAGAGAAATAGAGAGCGGGAGGGTATGGAGGAAACAATTCAGACCCCCCGCATGAATTTTTCCCTTTGAGAAGTTCACTTCCCCTTCTTTCTCTATGCCTTTTAATGGAAGATGATTATTAATGTTCCCTTGCAGGAGCAGCTGTCATGTCTCTCTGTGGCGAACATGTTGAGGAGGTGGAAAATGAATTTAAAATATACAGTAAACTGCACTCTTTACCATATTTTATTAGGAAACAATTCGCTTTAAATGGATTTATTCACAGGCTAAATATTTCATTTTATTACTATTCAAGCATCTGGAGAACAATAACTGGTGCAAAGCCTTAATTTAAATAACATAAAATGACGATGAACGGCGTGCAATCTTTTTGAAGAACAAACATATGTCTATTTTTATTCGCTGACAAAAATCTGGAGTGGCACGGAGGGCGCTCGGTTTTAAGTCTCAGTGACAATTGCTCTAAAGTTACTCAAATTCGACCTGACTCGTGACAAGAGGGCATAATTCCTAAAACGGAACATGCCTATCAGTGCAGGCCCCATTTGCATAATGAGGAGCCTCGCATTTTTTCCACCAGCGATGCTTCTGACATCCGCAACTTGGAGCTGCGCTCGAGCAAAAGTGAGGAACGTCAATAGGAATAAAGGAGAGACAGGAGCGAGGGCAGCCAGGGCCGGGCGAGTGCACGGAGGCCAAAGTCAACTCAATGGGCACACACATATAACCCCCACCCACACACACACACATAGACCCGGAGCAGAGAGGGCACAGACATTGGCAGAGGGGTTCGTTGGAGCAGGGAGAAGTGGCAAACGTGCACCACCGCAGGAAAGACATTTTTTGGACTTTTACTGACAGCCTGACAAAAAACTGACTGCACTGACATTAATTCCATGTAGCTCTTTTGCTCTAATTGTTGATTCAATTTGCTAATTAGTAATTTGATTTAAGTGGCAGCCACATCATGTGTTCAGGACATGGTTGGGGGGGTGTATTGGGGAGAAGGCGAAGGACGTAGGTGCCGTGATGGCTTGTCATGCAAGGGGTAGCTGAGTTATGAATATTGTATGAGAGTTCAGTCCTAATTGTTTCTGATTTGTTTATTTTTCAACACGGTACGCTGCCACACACTCCAACAGTCCGGACACACACATACACACCCACCCACAAATCCCCCACAACCAAATTTCACAAGTGCCATTCAAAGCGTCCATCAAAGGCAAGACAGGGGATCACTAGAAGTTCTAGCGGCTCTCAGACAGAAGCACTTCTGTATGGACAGCTCTCTTCAAATTCCGGCATGTTGAGGGCCACCTGAGTACAAAAGCAAACACACTAGCTCTGAGATGAAAAAACCCTGACCTGTTGCAGTTTGGCTTGCGTTTCCAAAATGGTTTAGAGAGAAGTGGAATGTTCTGCTGGAAACAGATAAGCCACATTTGTTCAAGGATAAAACCTTTAGAGATATGAAAGACAAAACACATGCACTACATCAAATACATGCAAATACACTAATGTGTTCTTAAAGCCCCAATACATGTCAGTTTTCATTACTTTGCAAAATAGATTTCATTTTTTAAATTATATACTGATTGCTTGAACGGATTTAACAAAACACTGGCACTATTCATTCTATACATTTCAAAAGGAATTTGGTAAAATAATTGGTGCTTTCCATGCAATTGTCAAACAAATGGTCTTAAAACATGCACACTCATAGAAAACCCAAACTTTAATCTAAACTAGGATCATTGAAAAGCGTGTCTTTATTCATAGTTACTCACAAATTGTAGTATCAATTTCCCAGATGAATGAAAGCACAGTTGCTCAAGTTGCATCCCACGCTCTTTACAGACGGAACATATCAGTCCTTCCAGAAACAAAATGATCAGCTGTCGATTCAAAACTACCAGCTGCCAAACATAGGCTTCCTACTGAGTGGTTGTAAGGTTCAGTGTTGTGTCCCTCCTCGTACGGACCTGTAGGTTTGCGATTTATGCCCTTATATTCCCAGAGCCCCAGCTTGGACTTGCAAATGGTATGTTGATATTGAATGGCATTGACATTTTCGGATGTAGACACGTAAAGATATTGCATGGCTTTGTGGTGGTGGGCAATGGTAAAAAGGGCTCTAATTAAATTATATAATTCTATTTTCCTGCAAGACCACTGTGGGTCAGTGTATGTTGCTATGGCGAATAAATATGGACATGTATTCATTTATTAATTCATACATCTGAGTAGATGTTTGGTCGCGTATGCTCATGTATTCATTTATTAATTTATACATCTGGGTCATTCTTTCAGTTACAAGTGCATTTCAGCATGGCCACAAAAAGTGGATCAAAGATTGAAAGGTTTTGTATTAAAATATGTAAACACTACTAAAACATTAGCCACCTCCAACAATAAGGGTACCTTAAATTAAATAAACCAAGAAACACTAAAATAAATACTCTCTCCACCACAATATATTCGCAACTTTGTTCACAATTTACTGTGATGGCATATAAATAATCTGGTCTTCAACAAAGTTGTAGAAACTGAACATAAAATGCAGCAAGCATGCACGCCTGGCCCAGGAGGCCGCAGCCCAAGGTGCTCCACTTTGAGGCTCTTTATATTTGTATTGATAAATAAACATTATTTAAAACATCTGTCAAGCCCTGTTAAATATCCTCTTGCTTCAGTGGCTTTCAGAACCCTGGGCGTGGAATATTTAATTATTGTACTAACAGAATAATCAAAAAGTCAATTTTCAAACCGCCGCCGCCCATGTTCAGACAATTGCATTTGCAATATCTGTGTACGTAATCTCTCCCCTTTCTGTGTCCCCTCCTACAGTATTACCGGGAGAGGACTGAATGTATTTACATACTGTAACAGAGTCACCAAACAAGCCCGCTTCCACTCGTCCATATTAATTACCGGCTTTAACTACAGTTTGTAACACAGTGGTAGATTGTACGACTGGAAGATGTAGACCCAATTGATCCTGGTGTGTCCATGAAAACTGGCTGGTCAATAGCTAATCTTTGTTCGGCTGTAAATAGGTGAGCATTTCATGCATCTCATTTCACTGCTATACGGAACATATTTGGCGCATTAGGCATTAG
The DNA here is from genome assembly GCA_037974465.1 of Brachypetersius altus. Lineage (NCBI taxonomy): Eukaryota > Metazoa > Chordata > Actinopteri > Characiformes > Alestidae > Brachypetersius > Brachypetersius altus. Next base: position 3,474,130 of record JBBPDB010000108.1, read on the forward strand.
TGGGTTTTAGGTTTACATGTGAGTTTACATTGTTGTGCATGGATTTATTATTAAATGTAAACATAAACTCAATAATGTTTAATACATTTATCCTTATGGTTTCATTACTGAGGTGCCTCCTATTAATTTGATCTGTACTATTAAATATGCAAAAGAAGTACACAGCCCATTAGCATAATAAATAATAATGATAATACTGATAATACTACTACTAATAATAATTGAAAGACTAGTAATAATAGTAGTAATAATAATAATAACAATAACAATAACAACAACAACAATAATAATAATAATAATATTAAAAACCACAATAATAATAATAACAATAATGACACTAATTACAACAAGAAACGAATGTATGGTAAACAAACGATTATTAATACCAAATACATTACTATTATTGTTACATTTGTGGTTAGCATTTTGTTAGCAGTTCTTTCAAGTTTCTGTTAAGCACTATTAACTGTATTATCATATATTAAAAAATCGATAAAGTATCTTATTGCTTTTTTGTTGTTCACATTAGTAAAACATTCATGAAATATTTATAGGTATGTTTTGCATGTTCGAGTGCTTTGAGTAGGTTTCGGGCAAGTTTGGTGAGGCAATTTTACTATTAAATCCATTTGTTGCAAAGTAATCATATTAGCAATGCTAAATTCTCTGGAACAAAAATTCTCTGGGAAATTACATTGTTTTGGCAGTCTAACAGTCAGTATGAAAAAAAATTTGAATAAAATACAAATGATATGATTTGAAAACAGATATATAAAAGCAGTAAAGAATAAGAAGAAACAGAATACGGACACTACCGTCTATGGCTCTAACATGTGTCTTTGTACATTGTGGCAACTGTTTTAGGTAGCGAGATGGAACCCGCATGTGTGTGTGTGTGTGTGTATATGTGTGTGTGTGTCTGTGTGCTTGTGTGTGTGTGTGTCTACGTGTTTGGCAGGCAGTACCAGGCCAGGTCAAAGCAGCTTAGTTCCAAGCCGTTGGTTGACCTGCCCGAATGCCATGCTTCCCTGCTCCCACTGACCCGCATGATTTCATTACTGAGAGGTGAGACACACACACACACACACACACACACACACACACACACACACACACACACACACACACACACACACACACAC
>JBBPDB010000108.1:3501399-3520309 GCA_037974465.1 Brachypetersius altus
TCTCTCTCTCTCTCTCTCTCTCTCTCTCTCTCTCTCTCTCTCTCTCTCTCTCTCTCTCTCTCTCTCTTTCTATCTCTCTCTCTCTCTCTCTGACTGTTTTTATGAGAGGACATTCTGCTTCGCCACTAGCCCCTGTTTATCCAGTAAATCTACAACTTCCAGCATTACCGACAGATGACAGATCCGGAGTGTTGTACTGCTCCAACCTCTCCTCCACTCCCTTCATAACTGCAGTGCACCAGTCTGCCTCAGCTGGAGTCAGTCTAGACTTGACTGCCTGGCCCTGGGTCATAACAGCACTCCTGCCTCTGCTGCTGACACCAGCTGTGCTGCGTTTCATCATTATCAGTCCGTGGCTCTGGACTGTGGACAACTAAGTGACTGGACTGGCAGTAGTCACAGCAGTGCCATGTGTCTACTTCCTGGCCTGTCCGCTGCTGAAATAGAAACAGACTCAGAGAGAGAGAGAGAGAGAGAGAGAGAGAGAGGTGCTGCAGGAAGGAGCTGGAGATCAAGCCACAACTTGAAAGGGTTTGTGCTGACAGCATTCGTGAGGTGGGTGTCTGTATGTGTGTGCGTGAGAGGGTGAGAGAGAGGGAGAGAGAGAGTATCTGGGTGGTAATGAGGGGCACATATGGGGTTAGGAGATGGCCCTCGTTAACCAGTCAGAAAAGGGAAACATCCTGTCACGGGCACCAGGCGCTGGGAAGTACCAGACGGGGGCACACCCACACACACACACACACACACACACACACACACATACACACACACACACACACACCGTGAGTGCTAGAAATTTTCTCAAAGCATACAATTCCATTAATCCAGAAATCCTCATATCTCCAAAATAGTTGTTTTATAGTACAACTAAGTTAATATAACAAGAAGACCTCATTTTGGACCATTTTGATCGATTATTAAAGGTTAACATAATGTAAAGTGCAACTGCCATTTTGAAATATAGATTTTCAAATAGCTGTGAACACACACATATTGATAGTTTCTAGAAAATGGAAGATATTAAATTTTTTTTATTAGGCGAGTGACATAAAATCCATCTTAGTCATTTAAGATATGAAGATTCAGAGGAAGCTGGTGGCCTATGGTAGGGCGTTTCCCCTGAGATCAGAAGGTCGTGGGTTTGAATTAGTGCATTAACACAAACTTCAGAGGCACGAGTCAACGCTCCGTGAGAGAAGTCGAGTAGTCGTGTTTTTTTTTTTTCTCTCTCTGCCCTCGCTTGTGTACACAATGCAATCTCTGCCTCTGATTGGGTTACGCTCACACATGTTCTTTGGTTTAACCAATTATTATAGGCGGTACCGTTGGTGCGAGGGGATTCTAACACAAAATCACAGGAGAGACATGCAGCGGAGCACACAGACATCATATGTGTGGAGATCCTTCACTCTAGACAGCACAGAGACCTGCACAACCTGCAAGTCAGTGTTAAAGTACAGTAACAGAAACGGCGCTCTGCATCTGAAACGGCTCAGCTAGCTAACATGGCTAACACTAGCACTGCAGAGAGTCATGCTGCTGCGGCTTCCCACTCGGTGTTGTACACTTTCATTTACCAAAAAAACAAGGTATCAGTCTTTGTTTTGCTTTGTTCAATTGTCGTGTTGACTGTTAATGTTACAGAGAACTTTTAATAAAAGTTGCTCAATGTTGGACGCCTGTGTTCGTCCGCTGCTTGTGTGATGACGTCATCAAACGACTAGTTGACAACGACTTTGCTGACCGACTAGTCGACTTGAAAAAATCTGCAGTTGTTAATGCCCTAGTTTGAATCCCTGGACTGCTAGTGTCACCACTGAGGTACCCTTGAGCAAGGTACCATCCCCACACACTGCTCCCCCCTTATTGGTGGCTTCACTTAGTGAATGGGTTAAATGCAGAGAAATCATTTTACACTGTGTGTTGTGGTGTGTTCACACGTGACTATAAGGGGCCACTTTTGGCCCCTAAATTCCAAAAGGTGGTGTGACTCTCCAACTATAAATGTAGATTAATTAGACAGAATTAGAAAGGTGAATGTATTCATATTCATTCTGAAAAAATGTTTGAATGTTCTTTCTTAAATTTTATAAAATTCCTAAAATGCAATGTGGCACAAGCAACAGCAAAGGACTTCAATAACAAATGTGTATGAGGATTACATAACGAATTTCTACACATTATAGTGGTGGTTTTATTGTTACTATTATTTTACCATTGGAACTTTTAAGGGGGGTGATCCTGTTTAAAAAACCTGAAAAAGCAATGAAACACGTACAAATACATTATTTAGATTCTTACACATGCAATCCTTTTATAAAGCAGTTTTTGTACTTCACTTTTAATGTAAATTAAAGTCATTTTAAGGTTTTTTAAGTTATTTTCAACCATTTCTATTACTATATAAATGACATCTGGCATTTCTAAAGTAACTGAATTTTTTAAAACAGATTATATTCTGTTGTATTATATATATATATATATATATATATATATATATGTGTATATATATATAAAAGGCTATTATATTCCACCTATTTCCTGTGTGTTGCTGTTATAAACTAACAAAACTTCACAAATAACTTCAAAAATAAACATACAAACAAACTAACATTTCTGTGTGTGGACTAACTCCTTCATAATTTGCTAGCAGCTCTAAATTGTAGGTCTGGGTTTAATAATGTGAGCATCATGTTTTCTTGTGAACTACAAAGCACATAAGCTGCTCTAGATAAGAAAGTCTGCCAAATGCTGTAAATGTAAATGTAAATGTAAACGTATTATGGTCAAATTTTTGTATTCATAGTAGGATTTTTTTTTCATGTAATCTCAAACATAACGTAAGAATCTTAAAACATAACCTAAGAATCTTAAAACATAACATAAGAGTCTTATTCAAAGAAATCGTAGTTCAGCTTGTGTATCAGTCATAAATTTTCATGATGTGAGGGGAACTGCATTCAGATAACAGGAACTGCAAAAATGTTATGACATAACACTGACGAAATACATGGGCAATGGTATTTTTAAAAAATATTTACATATTTCCATCTATTTACTCACACTGAAGGCTGTTTCGAGAGGACCCTGCTGCGGTGCTACCTGTTTGGGCTAATTGTGCCCGGCTGGCATGGTGCCCCTGGCTGAGGCATCTGGAGCAGAAGACAGGAGTGTGTATGACTTTTTCTCTCTCACTCTCTCTCTCTCTCTCTCTCTCTCTCTCTCTCTATCTCTCTCTTTCTCTGTCTCTCTCTCTCTCACCCAGACCCCTTACCAGCTGTCACCTCAGGCCTGACAACAAAGCCTGTCAGTCAAGCCTACTGGGCTCTTTGCACACTGGGGCGAGGGACAGAGGGACGGAGGGACTGTCCTTCTCTCGCTCTTTTGTTCACGGCCAGTAGGACGGGGCCAGGCTGCCAGGTGAAACTTCCTTGGGGACCTGTGTGTGTGTGTGTGTGTGTGTGTGTTTGTGTGTGTGTGTGTGTTTGGGGGGGCATGCTAAGCTCAGTAGCACTGACATTACGGGTGTCACTCATTCTGTCTCTCTCTCCTGGGCTGCTGGAGTTGAGCTGGCTGCTGATAACACGCATAGCTGCCGCCGCCGCTGCTAGATCCCTTGCCATTCTGCAGCCAGTTTCCCAAGTTCCATTGCTTTGCAGCAGACTTGTACAGTGATGGCATAATTTTATTTTATTTTAATGCCTGAGACAACAGCGCTCAGATTATAATGCCTGAGCGCTAATGTCTATAGTAGAAGGTATACTGCCCTAAGAACCAAGTTTACATTGGGGACACTACACCCACCACTTCTTGTAGTGGACTATTTTGTCCCGATTACTTTATAAAAGCCTTTTGTTAGTTGAAAGTATTATGCATTAGGTCATTAAGAAAGAGAGCGGACATGCTTACTGATAAATATAAACAAAAACTATTCCATGGCTGTGAATTTGAAGAACCAGCTCTAGTCTGCAACCCACTTTAGAGTGATGTTCCTTTCTGAGAAAATTGATTCCTCTCATTCTCTAGTGCAATATACATATATATATATATATTTGATATCTATAGTCTGCTGCAATATTCCATTTCCACTTATATATTATTATAGCACTCCTATTGCAACCCCCTATTGCAACCCTTAAGCACATACTGTTTCTTTAGTTATATTTAAATGAATTCTAAACCTATGAGTTCTGTGATTTTTAATTAAATTTATATTTATTATTTATATTTCTACTGACACAGGGACAATAAAGCATCTATCTATCTATTTATTAAAAAAATGCAGTTGGTTGATTCCATTGTAACTTCCTAGTTAATCTGACATCTGCAGTTCCCCTCTCAGTAGAGCTTGCTTATGTATGCAGATACCACAGAAAAAAAAACCTGTGTACATAGTGTGTTTAGACTTTAACCTTAATATTGCCGACCAATCCTTAATGATGTAAGATTATTACTCTGGCACTTGCTGCGCTTAAATATAAACATCCCTCCATCCATTATCCATCCACGGCTTAATCGTTCATTGAACCTGGTGGAAACCTGCAAAGTCCACACAGAAAGGACCCCCAGCTGTCTGGCTGAGAATCAGACATGGGACATTCTTGCTGTGAGGCAACAGCGCTATTTCTTTTAATAAAACAAGAAAAAGAAAAACAGCCTGTGCTTTTAGTTTCCAGAAACCTGAGGACGTTCAGAGAAGGCCTAGAAGGCCCCGAGGATTCCACTCTCCCTAGAAAAGGTTTCTTCCACTTTATAGTTCCACTGCTGTTATACAAAGAGACATCCCTTCTAAGGTCAACAGCAAAAATATTAGTGCTACTGGTCAATGATGCAAAGATGCGCTTCACTGACCTTTAGTATATATGGCTGGTGTTCCAACTTGAACTTTTTACCATTGTGAGAGGTTTCATCACACTGGTATTATTGCACACTGGTTTAATTGGAGTTATTTGGAACGGAACTGAACTGAACTGAGCTGAATATAATAGAATAGGAGAGAATAGAACTGAACTAACATGAACAGAGGAGGCCACTTTGCCACCTCCTTGCCCAGGATAATGTCAAGTCTGTTCTACAATAAAACCTGTGGCATAGCAACTTTACATGTAAAAGATGAAAAAAAGGCCTGACACTGATCATAGCCCATAGGGGTCAGTAGTACCTCACAATATTGGGCAACATTTGCATAAAAAAGCCAAACTTTTGGCCTACAATGAAATCAAATTAAAGTTCATGCACAAGGAGACATTGCAGTTTGTGTAAATGTATTATTGTGAGTCTGTGCTAACTTGTGTGTGTTTGTGTGACATGATTGTGAGTGTGTGTGTCTGTGAGGTGCATGGGGCTGATTAGTGGTGCTACATGAATATGAGGTGTCCTCTCTGGTCCCCTACACACCCCCTCCTTCACACACACACACACACACACACACACACACACACACGCACTGACAGTTAAACACACACACACACACACATACACACACACAGATATACACACACAGGCCCCCAGCCAAATCACTGCCACATGCTAATGAGGCCTGCATGGGCAGCCAGGCTGAAACGCAGAGACACAGGACCGTATGGCCAAGCAGCGGGACCACCCCACCCCGGCAAATGTCACCCACGCTAAAACACACACACACACACACACACACACACACACACACACACACACACACACACACACACACACCCAAACACACCTACACTTTGCTAAACTTTATATTGCTCTCTCTCTACTCACACACATGCGCAAACACATCAAAACAAAACAAAGCTTGAACACCTTCATTAATTAGATGATTTCCAAAGTGAAACCAAGAAATCACATCTTCTACAATAAACCCATTTTTGTATAGTCTTTGTCCTGCAAATATTAATGCACAATATCCATTTATGTGCATGGGAAAAATTCTGAAACTTTTGCCCAGACCACAAGATCTGCCATTTTTCTAGTATAGTGAGTTATACTGGAGCAACAGCAATCATGCATTAAAATATAGAATGGGTTCTTCGAGGATGTGTACTTATTTCACACATGAGTGTAAAAAAAGCCTATTTAATTAAAACTAGTCTAATGTAACTGTAGAAAAACTGATTAGAAGCACATTTAATAGTATTACAGCAGTATGGAAGGCATTACAAGTGGTTCTCAGGTTACAACAGTCTTGACGTGCAATGTTTCGAGTTTACAATGTTCATTCCTTCACCCACTCCCACTTAACTTACACTATTAGCCTCATATCATATAGACTATTATACAGATATACAGATTACGTGGGTGAACTAGTTTCGTTCTCGGTGGAAGAATTTGCAGTGATGCATCGTATGAGTGAGGGAGTTTTCCTTTTCCTTTTTCTGTGGCTTAGTTGTGTTTTTATGATTTTGCTACTGTGTTAGAATAGGTAAGTGACTTAGGCTACGATGTGTTTCGACTAACACCATATTTCAGTTTACATCACTTTTATTGAATTAAGCAAATGTTTCTACCAAATGTCACCCATGCTATAAAACACGCACACACACACAAACACACACACATACACACACACACTTATATATAATCATTATAATTATTATTATTATCATTATAATTGATCATTAAAAAACAATTTAAATCCTGTCTTCTTACAGGTGTTTGTTGGAATGTTTGTCTGTTGACATTTTTGTTGCTGTTGTAAATCTGCATCAGATCTGTGCCGCTACAGATGCTGAGCTAATAATTCACCCCTGAAAGCTACAGGAATGTGAGGACCCCAGCATAAATAATAAACACAAACCCGCTTCCTTCCCAAGAGGTTTCACACACAACATTCAATTACCGTTGGTTAAATGTTTAAACAGCAGCTTCCCATTTATTACAATACAAGCGCAAACAAACAAAATGAGACCTGCCATTCTCTCTGTTTAGAAACAACACTCCAGCATTAATATTTCATCTAATATTTTACACAATGTTACTTCCTGATCAGACTGATGGAGTAATGTGCTGATTTTTGCTCTGCAGACTTCTTAGGATGATTTTTGTTAACAAATCTGTGTTAACAAGATCACAAAATGCAAAGTCTTAGGATCTTTTTAAATTGTTATTTAATTCGTTTTATTTCTGTCTTCTAATTTCTAACGTCAACTGGTTCTTTTGAGGTTATATTTGAGAACACATCAAAAATATCTGGGCTAACTACAATGCATAAGTAGAAACATTCGAAGAGACTCCAGCTGTATTACAGAAAAGTGAAAAAAAAAAGTAACACTTTTTATGATTGTAACTTTTGAAGTACAGTTGTATGCAGAACTTTAAGATGCATGTTTTAGGAGAAAATCAATTATTTTCTACATTAAAACAAGCATTTTGAACAATTTCTTTTTATTTTCGGGGTTGAAATTCATTTTAGAAAAATTACATCTCAAATAAATAAATGCTACCATGTACAACTGTATTCCATGCTACACGCCCCCTCCCTCATTATGTTACATTCAACAAATAAACAGGAATTCTACATGTGCCTAAGAGTGTTCCCTGTACTGCGTTTGCATTTCTTTTGTTTTAATACAAAATATGTCATTTGAATGTTTATTTGTTGCCACATACATGCCATTAAAAAAAAAAAAAACAATAAAAAGAAAGCATACATTTAATTCAAAAGTGGAAAAACTGGATATTTTGCAGCTATATATATGTATACTGTGGTGGAAATAATTATTTGATCCCTTCCTAGATTTTTAAGTCTCTAATTTATTAAGTAATTTAATTTTTATTGAGAGAGACAGAATATCAACCAAAAATGAAGAAAAAACTCGTTACATAAAAGATGACTTGGAGAAATCCTTGTTGGTGAGCACAGCAGTGACATTGCTTGTAGCCGGTCACCAGGTTTGCACATATCTCAGGAGGGATTTTGGCCCACTCCTCTTTACAGAAACTCTCTAAATCTTTTAGAATTCCACCTCCATGCTTGACTGTGGGGATGGTGTTCTTTGGTATTCATACTCTACATTTCTCATATTCCTTACATGGCGGGTCTAGTTGATGCCAAAGAGCTCGATTTTGGTCTCATCTGACCACAACATGTTCTCCCAAGCCTTCTCTGAATCATTTAGATGTTCACTTGTAAACTTGAAATTGGCTGTACATGTGCCTTCTTGAGCAGGGGACCTTGCGGTCTCTGCGAGATATAAGTCTATTATGATGTAGTGCGTTACCAATGAGGTTCTTAGTGAATGTGGTCCCAACTGCCTTCAGATCATTAACAAGCTCCTCCTGCCTAGTTCTGGGCTGATCCCTCACCTTTCTCATGATCGTCTCACCCCATGAGGCAAGATACTGCATAGAGCTCCAGACTGAAGGCAGTTGGTGGACATTTTATATTTCTTCCATTTCTAAACAATCGCACCAACAGTTACCAACAGTCACCTTCTCATCAAGCTTCCTGCTTCCCGGTCTACAATCTTGTCCGTGTTCTTTTCCATGGTGGTGGAGAGTTTGGAATGAAAGAAACTGATTCTGTGGACAGCTGTGTTATACACACAAAGAGTTTAGATCAGGAGTGTCTGTAATTGATAGATTGATAGTAATCTGTGTGCAACATGGGCTGGGTTGTAGGGGATCAAATACTTATTTCACTCAATGCAAATCAATTTATACATTTTATTCAAGATGTTTTTCCTTGATTTTTGGTTGATATTCTGTCTCTCTCCATAAAAATGAAATCACCTCATTAGTCAGCAAACTTACAAATTCAGCAGAGGATCAAATAATTATTTTCCCCACTGTTTCCCCACTGTGCATATATAAACATATGAGCATTGGTAGAACAAATAGATATAATATATGGAATATAATATATATATATATATATATGTATATGGACTTGCTGTGCCAATATGAAAGTGGAACAGAACTCAAAGTTTTACGTGGAAATCCCCACAATACCGTTTTTTTGCTTTTTGTGGCAATAAATATATATTGTTTTCTGGGTGCACTTTTTCCTGGAAGCACTTTTTTCGAATTCCACACCAGGGTTGAGCCCCCGCACTCCAAGTGTGATTTCTCTGTGATGCACTCCAGGGGACCTTTCCAACGAGCCCTCATTTGTATTTTAGCGTGAGTAGATCAGGGGTTATTCCCTGAAAACCTTTCACCTCGCCAGGGTCTCCCAATACTTTTGTCCCGTGACCTTCCAAGTTGCATATCTTGGTGGGGAACTGAGTTTAAAATGAAATTAAAATGTGCTGGGAGCAGATTTGGGGGCATATTTAGGGTTTACACTATAAAAATATATAATCCGGTTGGATTGTAACCCCCCCGATAAGCGGGGGATTACTGTATGTGCTAATTATACCAACTATCATGCAATATATAACTAGATTCATCACAAGAACTGTGTGTGCCAGAGAAAAACTAAAATAGATTTGAAGACAGCATGAAAAACACTACTAAACCTACACACACTTCTCTGGTGATTTTGACCTGTTGACCTGTGTTATCAGTTGAATATGAACATCTGTCCAATGCTGATATTTTTCATTCAATTATCTGCCAGTAGCATTAAGATTCCAATATCATTGTCTAAAAAACACCTTGTTGCTTTTACAGTATAGCCCTTTACCTTGTCTTAGGGGCATGTCAGACTGAGATGCCATCAAGTAAAAAAATTTAATAAATAAAAACAGCTTTGTGAGCAAGTGGAGGTCAGGGTCAACTCGCTGGGCCCAAGTGGGTCGAAAACTTGACCTTCCATCCTGACCCTTAAGGTTCCACGAGAGAGCGAATCTCCCCTCCCCCCTGCAACTCCACTCCTACACACTCTCCTCATCTATTCGTCTAAATGACCATCCAGTCTGCACAAGGCTGAATGGAGAGAAAAGCAGCAGAGGACTTGCACCCTGCAGAAAGAAGCAAAAAGGCAGAGAGAGACAGGGAGAGAGAGAGAGAGAGAGAGAGAGAGAGAGAGAGAGAAAACAATAACAGATGAAAAACAGAGATGTAAAGGGAGAAAAATGTTGCTTCTGGGGGCATTTGTCTCAAACCGGAGAAAAACACAACGCCTCACCTTTGCAGCGCATGGGTCAGACTGCGCCTTAGGCTGACTCAGCTGCTGGGAGAGAGAGAGAGCGAAAAACTCTCTCCCTCCGCTCTCCAGGGCGGAAGAGAGATAGAGGGCTGCGCTCAGAGACGAGCGGAGCCAGATAGAGAGATATCTTTAACAGCTCCGTACAAACGGGGCTCGGAGGAGTTCTTTGTGAGTGGTCGCAAGGCGGCCTGGGTCAGCCTCTGAGTCGGGCCCTGTCTCTCTCACTCTGGCAGGCGGTGATGTGAATGAGACGAGAAGCGCACTGCCATTGCCCCTTCGAACATGAAATGGATTTGACACGTTGTCAGTATATTCTAAAATACAATAAATATTTTATTCTAAAATGTACTATATGGCTTTTTTGGGAGTGATCCATTGTGGTTGGACAGCTCACAGTTTAAATATATGACTCAATCTGACAAGACCTGACTTTGTCGAAAAAAGAAAAAATCCTCAGCATTTGTCTCACTTGAGTCGGATTTAAGGGAGTACTCACACTAGGCTGTTTGAACCGTGCCCGAGTGCGTTTGACCACCACTAGTGTGAGTGCTCTGAACCGTGCCGGGCGCGGTTCGTTTAGCCGTCCCTGGCCCGCTTGGAAGAGGTGAGCCAGAGCACGGTTCAGTTGGACTCGGGCGCGGTTCGCGTGTAGTGTGAGCGCTAAAGATGCTGGACTAACCTGAACACTGCTAATAACAGTAGGCTAAAGAGAGAGTAAAGGGGCGAACTGTTCATGGCTGTGCTGTATATTCAGGCACTTTGCTCTTGTATGAGGATTGTGTTCTGATGAAACTTACTTGAGTCTTGAATCTATTGAATATTTATAGTTTATTGTTCTAGATTTACACTAAGCATTTAACCCATCTAGCATCTGTTTAGCATAAGCACGGTAGTGATTTCTTCCTTTACTTGTTACAGAACTATACATTATACATTATACTTACATGTGCAAGTTTAAATGGGCATTAAACATCCTTTGAACTCCATCCTGCCTGACTGTGACTGACATCCTGACTGACATCCCACAGCGAGTGTTGTCCCCCTGCAGCAAATCTATAGAGTTATCGGGATGCCCCCCTTGGAATAGAGCGTATTTATAATAGTAGCTAAAATATTGGAAAACAGTGGAGACATTGCTTAAGTAGATAAAGAAGCCAAAACTCTGAAGCTCAAGATTCAGTGCAGTGGCTCCGAAATCGCAATTGCTGCAAGAGTTTATGCTCCGTTAAAAATAAACAAATAAATAACAGCAGTTTTGGAGTCTTATTGTTTTCTTGCTGTTAACAGAGGAATGGCAATGGGATGCTGCTCTAAATTTCTCGTATTTTGGATCGGGATCTTGGGAAAAATCCCTTATTTCAATGTTGAAAATTGACAGGTGTGGCTTAAGTGTATGCCTAAAGCCTCTAAAATGAGTTTAGGCTATTTGTAAATATATAAATAGTCCGTAAAGCCATTTCGTACAGGACATAGACCCTGTATCACTCACGCACGTCAACGTGCTTTCGGTTTTGCCAGCATGGACGCGCTTCTGTTAAAGGAAAGCACAGATGTGTCGGACATCGACAAAACGCTAAAGAATAAGTGGAGATGGGCGTGGCTAAATGAAATGGGCGATAATGGCAAGTTATTTAGTTCATGGTGCAAAAAGATGAAAATGGCAGGTATGTGTTTTTGTGTGGTATCTAGGGGCTTAGAGGATAATGGCCAACACAGCTTTGGTGAGGTGGTATGGGCCCACGATATGGAGCATATGGTTTAAAAAATAATAAATAATAAATAAAAATGTCAGTCAGATTTGTGTTGCTTTAATCCATGCAGTCATTTAGAATATGTTTTATCTGACTGACTAAACTTGAATTATGTAAACGGTATTTCCCGTGAGAAGTTACAGAAACAAAACCTGTTGCAGCCAGAATATCACCTTCAGTCTATGTCCAAAAATTAAGACTAATAGTGATCTGTTAGGATGATTACATTTGCTTATGGCTAAGGCTCAGAGAGTTATGTTTATGTATGTTTTCAGCCTAGCCATGTAGAAGAGCAGAATATATGCAGCATTCCACGCGTCTTCAGGACTGGAAATAGCAGCCTTTTTTCACCAAGCTTTCTGACACTTCATAAGTAACACCTTTGCCATGAATTTGCCTCCATGAGATGAGTATCTACTCACTCCATGCTTTTTTCAGCCTCCCGAGAATTAAGTTAGCAGAACTTCATGAGTCAAACTGGGGCTTTGGAGAAACTCATGTCCGCAACGATTCCAGAGAATTAGTCAGACTGGAGCTTTTTCATAAACCTGTGGCACACAAATAATAATGACAGCCCATAGAACAAAGTAAATTACTCAATAAAACATAGAATCTACATTTAAATCACCAACACTGGCTTCATAATTGCTCTAATAGTGTTTGGAAAGAAAACAGAATGACGATGTTCTGTGGTCTGTTTGCTTAGCACAACCTTTCGCTTGTGGTTTGCCCTAGTAATTATAAAATACTGTAATTTTGAGGCTGCTTTAGTGTGCCTTTACATATCTATTCCATCCAGAGCAGAATAATTATGCATTGTTCAAACTGTCCACGTGAACTTTTCCAGCTAATTAGGTGAGTGTACTTCACTAAATATAATCATGAAACACTAGAGACTTCATTACCATCACCCTGTTTTCAAACTTTATCAAAGCTTTTAGCACCTGCAGTTATAGTTACATACTGGGCTTTATATGCCAGCCATGAACCATGTGCTTTCCTGATCTGCATAAACTTTATCTTTGTGTTAAGTTGTTACTGTCATATAACTACACTACCACTACCACTATCAAATGTTTTGGCACACACTGAGATTTTCTAAATTTGCCTGTTGCTCCCTTTAATATTTAAATTAGTAAGTAAGTAAGTAAGTAAAGCTTTATTGTCATCTCAGCCATATACACAGTACACAATGAGACGAAATATCGTCCTCCTGGACCAACGGTGCGACATAGAACACAGAAGAACAGCAGCACTCAGACAGATCAACAGTGAGGGTAAAAAGGGGATTACAAGTTAAACTATATATTTCTAAATCAGGGTTCATACAGAGATTCTTAAGTTGAATTTACTACCTTTTTACTACCTTCACGACTTCAAGCTTCAACTGTCGCAGCGTAAAGTGTGAAGTAAAGTGACAAGTAAAGTATTGAAATATCTCAAATTAACAGTTTACAGTTAAAAGACAGACTGGACCTTTAGAATGAACAGTTACACACTGGAATTTGAAACAAATGGTTCAGTTAGGGCCTTGAAAAAAAGAGGAGGAGGAAACTAGCTAATAATAACCTTCTGAGACACGGCCCGTTCATTTATGTCCTTTATAGTGGACATTTTGTTCATTTGTATCTTCCTTAAGTATTTGGAGAGACCCTATCAAGCCCTATAGTGTTCTGTAAAGGAGATCCTGGTGAGAGAGAAAGAGAGAGACAGGTAGAGCGAGCGACAACGAGAGAGAGAGAGAGAGCGAGACAGGTAGAGAGAGAGCGACAACGAGAGAGAGAGAGAGAGAAAAAGACAGGTAGAGAGAGAGCGACAACGAGAGAGAGAGAGACAGGTAGAGCGAACGACAACGAGAGAGAGCGAGAGCGAGCGAGACAGGTAGAGACAGAGCGACAACGAGAGAGAGAGAGAGAGAGCAAGCGAGACAGGTAGAGAGAGAGCGACAACCAGAGAGAGAGCGAGTGAGACACGTAGAGACAGTGCGACAATGAGAGAGAGAGAGAGAGAGACATGTAGAGAGAGCACGACAACGACAAAGAGAGAGAGACATATAAGATAGCCTGTAAGCCTGCAAGTACTTGCCTAAGCCAGTCCTCGCAACATAAAAATAATTTCAAGCAAGTTTAATAATTCAAGGAGATGCACGTAAGTTTAAAATATTGAAAAACGCGTAGGCCCAGTTGGATGGGGGCCTGAAAATTTACTGCCTCACCAGATGACGTTTACTACTTTTTACAGGTCTTAATTTGGCCCAGTTTAATTTACTACCTTTTACAACCCCGCGGCAACCCGGTTCAAGGTCCTGGAGTGGCCTAGCCAGTCTCCAGATCTCAACCCCGTAGAAAACCTTTGGAGGGACATCACTGCTCTAGAGCAGAGGTGGACAGTAACGAAGTAGATTTACTTGAGTACTGTATTTAAGTAGCGATCTTGAGTATCTGTACTTCACTTGAGTAGAATTTTTTTTGGAAACTTATGACTTTCACTTCACTACATTTGAAAGACAAATATAGTACTTTTTACTTCACTACATTTCAAACCAAGGGTCTCGTTACTCATTACTTTTAATTCTAAAAGTGGATGTTTTTTCCTCCTTTTCTAAAACGTGATTTTTTTTCCCGGCTGACAGCCTATCAGTAATCAGTAGAGTTACGTCACGTCTGACTTAGCCTGTAACCATCAAATTAAGTTCAATGCCGGTATTGCATTTCTGCAACGGCAGAGGATGAACGGAGACGGAGATTTTTGGGTGCCATTTTCACACCCATGGCCATATCTTGACAAAATGTTTATATTTTCCGAAAGGATTAAAGATTCGTTTTAAGTGTGTGCTGTGTCTGTCTAAAACAAACTATAAAACGGCCTACAAAAACTCCAATCTGCGCAAACATATTGAGGTATGTAAACATTTTATTAGCTACAAGTAAAAGTTTGCAATGAAGTTGTCCGAGGTTTTAGATAGTAAACATTCTAAATTATGCATCATATGCTTTGGACAATGAATCATGATGTTTTCATTACGTGCAAATTGTTAGTGTATGTGTAATATGTAATGATAAAAACATTGTTAAAAAATAAATGACTTGTTTGCTTTGTCAGCTTGGGTTTGTTTCATTCTGTAACATTTAACCAATTTTTATTTCTACAGGTTCTACAGGTTAGGCATTAGGTATTGTATGTGTTGTGCCAAAAATGCAACAATGCGGTGAAAAATATTTACCTTTAATACTTAAGTATTTTTAAAAGCAACTACTTCAGTACTTTAACTTAAATAAAATTTTGACTGCACTACTTTCACTTGTATTGGAGTAATATTTGACCAGTGGTATCTGTACTTTCACTTAAGTACTAAATGTGAGTACTTTGTCCACCTCTGACTTTGTCTCAGAAGAGAAATGAAGCAGACCTCAATACTGTATTCATGATGGAGCACTCATTTCTGAATTCTTTCTCATCCACAGCTCCTCCTTAGGAGAACAGAGGAGCTCTTCATTGTGAGGAGCTGTGGTGGTGATGAATGAGAAAAGCATTAGAGATAAGAGTTATAAATGAAAAATGTTCTTGGAAATATTATTCAGCTGAGATGGTGAGATGGAGACTCACACAAAACGATTAAAGCCATATATGAGACAATATTTGATCAAAAGGAGAAAACGCATGGTTTATTGCTTGGGAGCCGTGTCTCAGAAATAGGAGGAAAGTGTCCAATGTCAATGATTGGTAAATGAGAATAGAGGTTATTTAAAATATTATACAATAATAACATAATGTATTAATATTAATAGGCTCCATTCAGCAGTAGCCTGAATACATAATTCAGATATTAAAACGACACCACATGAAGTTTCATTTCCCAGTGTGAATACACGACTTACACTATGTAAGTCACTATATAAGCACTCAGTTTCCCACACAGGGGCAATTACTTTATGTGCCATAAATCAGTCATTTTCTCTCTCAGATGCTGTGCATTTGTTGATTAGCTAGCATCAGCCGTCAAGAGCTGCAGAAATATTTCCACTTGACACTGCCAATCATCTGATCAAAAGCAAGCTGAGGAATAATTATTCTAATTATAATTATAGAGGCAAGTGCGCAATGATTAAGGTATACAGTTTGGGTGATGTTAACCAGATGCATATAAGCAATTATGTTGCTTGTTACATTATTATTTCTAACAAGCAAACTTCCTCCAAACATGTCTTGGAACCTTCTGGCAACATGGTGTTGTGTTGGAATGATTTTCATAAACAAATATGACACATGTACAGTATTTATCAAACCTCTTAGAATGCATAAACTAATGCAGAATCAGGTTCGTTCCTGTGCTGTGCATGTGGTGCATTTGTTGATTAGCTTGCATCAGCACCCAAGTGGTGCACAAATGTCTCCACTTGATACTGTCAATCATCCCATCATCAGACTGTGGATTAATCAGCAAAAACCGCTGTGTGAAAGTGCTTTCCCCCCTCTGTCAGAACATGCTGTCTTCACGCTGCTATTGGAAACTATAAGATAATATATACAGTATTATATATATATATATACATATATATTAAATAACACATAAATGTCCCTTCACATCATTATAAATTATAAGTTACTAACTTGTTACAAACCTGGCAGAGAGAAGAAAAGGTTCAGTGTTTAATGCCAGACAATGATTTATTTTTCTGAATGCAATGACAATATGATGCACAATGTGCTAAATATTGGCTAAGTTGCTTATAAAAGTGCTGTAAAATGTTTGGTAGCCAACTGGTATTGCTCTTTTGAGTCTACTGGGACTACCGGAACCTAGTAGTCTACCTTGTAGGTAGATTTAAATTACACAGGGGGGCACTCCAGCTGAAGATCTGCAGATAGTTCTATAGCCATTTTATAGTATAAAAGAAAGAATTATAGGAATGTTTCTTTATGAGCACTGTGTTCAATCTATCTCTTTTCAGCATATATAAGGTTAAACTTGCATTTTTCTGATCAGTTGTGTGTTTCTGTGTGTGTGCGTGTTTGTCTGTGTTATGTTTGGCAAATATAAAGTGTCTGTTTGGTTTTCAGTTTTTTTCCAAAAGACAAGAATATGAAACTGTGACACAGTAATAGAAAGGTAAGCCCCCGCATTGCTGTCGACTCGTCAGAGGAAAACGTGACTGCGGCGCTCTGCTGCTGCTGGATGCTCTTTTTCCGACGCTCACATGATGCTTCCACTAGACTGAATCTAATAAAAAGCATCAATCTGAAGGTACTGATATAGAGTCGGGTGTATCAAAATTTAATGTGTGCACTATTAAAGTCTCTCTCTTATCAGTATCTGAATTCTGCAGTTTTCTCAAAAATGTTTCTCTCATCACAGTTATTTCTTTCTCTTTCTTTCTCTCTCTCTCTCTCTCTCTCTCTCTCTCTCTCTCTCTCTCTCTCTCTCACACACACACACACACACACACTGTTGATTTGTATGGATTCAGTTGAAATCATACCCTTGCTCTTAACTAATGTCAAGAACTTGAGTATTGTATTGTACTGGATACCATTCCTTTTCTAAAGCATAAATGGAGATTAATATATCTGTAAATTGTTCATTTATTTTATCTGTAAATCTGCTGATTTTAAGAAGGAAAATAAATTTTTTGACTGTTCATTTGAATGCCTATATGTCGTTATATATGTAACGGACTTATATGTCAGCCCGTTACTTTATACCTGACTAGGAAGGAAAATCTATTGGTATATCAGCCCCACCAAGATTTTTTTTCACCAGCCGCCACTGGGCTGAAGAATTGTTTTAAATATTCTGGCAAAGTGAGCATAAGGGTTAAGACAAATGCTTTTACCTCATAAATATGTATTTCATACCTTCAGAATGAAGACACCACAGCTAGAGCCGTCCTACTGCACTGTGTGTGGTACGGTCT
The DNA here is from genome assembly GCA_037974465.1 of Brachypetersius altus. Lineage (NCBI taxonomy): Eukaryota > Metazoa > Chordata > Actinopteri > Characiformes > Alestidae > Brachypetersius > Brachypetersius altus. The sequence continues at coordinate 3,519,144 of JBBPDB010000108.1, forward strand.
CCACCGCCCTTCTCTGGAATTTATGGTCTTTCTGTGCAGTTGCCCAAATAATTGGTTCAGCAACATTTTTAAGTTATACAAACTACAAAAAGTACTACAGAACATACAGTACAGACAGTAATTGCATAGTGAACACTACCTCCATTGTTTCTTTCATAATGGGTTTCATTCCCGAAGTGGTCAATCACAGGGATCGTTTTTCTGACAATCTGTTGGAATTTTACAGCAGAAGTGACTCATTACAAAACCATTAGTGTGTGTACAATACAACAATGTAAATGTAATATTTTCTATTTAATGTAAAACATTTTGATAAATAAATCCAGGATTTAAAAAATAAATAGCACCAAGATCCAGTGACCTCCAACATTTATAGAGCAAATCCAAGCTGAAGAGTCGGGTAACTTAATCTTTAAAAAGAGCTAGAAAGAAAATAAAGACCTACCGGCATTTCAGCAGAAAGTCTGAGAGTGCGTTGGGGACAGCCATGTCTATAAATAAGTGTACAAAGGGTTTTTTGCCTCTTCTACTGCAGACTTTGTCTTCTGAGGGAAGGCCTCCACCCATTTGGAAAAATAGTCTGTTGCTGTTAAAATATACTGATATCCTGAGGATGTTTTTGGAAGTGGACCTGTGAGGTCAATTCCAATGAGCTCCCAAGCAGCAGATACCTAATGATAATAAAGCAACAGTGCATTAAACTGAACCAACACTGCAGTGCATTAATAAAATATAGTGTATTGTAAAATATGTTAACCTTGATACAGTCCAGTGTTTTAACTGCACTCAGGGAGGTCCCACTCTTTGACATTGATCACATTCAGAGACCTGCAAGAGTGTCTAGGTTTCATGTAGAGATACAATTCTGCTCAGTGATGTACTAACAACTACAGTGATGTGAAAAACTATTTGCCCCTTCCTGATTTCTTATTCTTTTGCATGTTGGTCACACTTCTGCTCATCAAAAACCATTAATGATTAGTCAAAGATAACATAATTGAACACAAAATGCTGTTTTTAAATGAAGGTTTACATTATTAAGGGAGAAAAAAACTCCAAATCTACATGGCCCTGTGTGAAAAAGTGATCGCCCCCCTTGTTAAAAAATAACTTAACTGTGGTTTATCACACCTGAGTTCAATTTCTGTAGCCACCCCCAGGCCTGA
>JBBPDB010000108.1:3520409-3533351 GCA_037974465.1 Brachypetersius altus
GTGTGAGCGCTAACCGCGCTGGAGCACGGATCAGGACGCGTGACGTCACGTTTTTGCGACGCTCCAAAACCATTTTTTGTGTCACAAAAGCGACAGACCTGTTTAGCAACAGCCTGTGAGAGGGCTGTGGACCACCGCGGACCAGACGACTCAAAATTACTATCAAAATAGTAACCAGAGCGATGGACTCCACTGCGTTCAGCGAGAGAGCGCCGCTCTCCCTGTTTATCTTAATTTTGGCCTGCATTTACCCCAGCTTTATTTTTTTGGCCTGCTGTATTTTCTGTTTATGTTTACAGCATTTAGCAGATGCTCTTATCCAGAGCGACGTACATCATTAATTTTCATTCCCTACTGTTCATTGTTGTAGTTTTTAAATCAGCCCAAAGCTGGCCTACAAGGACATGTGATTTGGCTAAACAAGGGCTCCCCTTACTTCCCTCACCCATTCACTCAGTGACATTCTTTCAGAACTTAATTTTCTTTTCTGTTATAATTTTGCCAACACCTTTCATGACAAAACATTTCCCTGACATAAGTCAAGGCCAGTCTTGGATCAAACTGCAGTACTGATGGTTATTTTTTAGTCTAGGCAAAGGATCCACATTACCAGTTGTGGAGGGCCAGCGTCCAGCACAGTTGAATGATTTCTCTGGTCAAACACGCCTCATTCAACTAACCAAGACTAGAGCTGGGGATCTGGGTTTCGAGAGAGCCGGTCTATATAATAAATTATTTATATATTTGTATATACAGTAACCCCACACTTTCACATGGATCAGCAGTCACGTTTCAGTCCATTGCAGATTTTCGAACCTCCCACCTCTGAATACAGCTGACTGTAGTGTCCGGGCTTCGTGCGCCATGCGGTGGTTACCAAGGCAATCAGACACCTGAATGAAATTAACCTCCACTGCTTAGGCGCTCCAAACATAAACAAGCAACAGGAGGACAAGAGAGCATGTGGTGCAGTCAGCTGTACTCAGAGGTGGTGGTTATGAAAGTAGCCAATCCGAGAACGTTATTAATTTCTCCTTGTTGCAGATTGGCTGTTGCCCTGTGATGCTATAGTACAGAATTTCACCTGTAAAGCGTCTCGAGTGTTCTCACTTTCCAAGTGCACCCACGTATAGTGAAAATCCACGTATAGTAAAAATCCACGTATAGTGAAATGCTCATTTTTATAGTGTAAACACTAAATATGCCCCTGAATATGCTCCCAAAACACTTTAATTCATTAAAGCTCAGTTTAATACATTACCCTTCACCAAAATGTTGGTTAGCATTAAAATACATGAAGAATTGTATATTGCCATGAAATCAATAAAAAATGGGGAGGATATCAGCAGTTTCCACAAATTTGCTGGGGTTTTCGGCAACAATTATTAGCTCAGATCTAAGAAAAAAATGACTGAATCTGAAACACGTTCATTTCATTTTTAATTCAGCTTAATACATTACCCTGATGCAGCCAAGATGCGCAGCCACCAGGCGGCCATCGGCCATCATGCGGCTGGAGATTTTTAGCTCTGCCACAGAAGCTAATACAGGCCTCCTGATCGGGGCCTCGTTCTTCTTTATGTAGCGGTGCTCTCGTTGATGCTATAATGGCATGCTACAGCGCATACATTTTTCCTTCCCCGAGCATATCCAGCAGTTCAGCCTTCTCTTGGAGTGTCTTACACGCGCTGAGGTGCATTGCCAGAAGGCGCAGGGCTTTTGGGCGGCATCTTAGGGCAGCAACAGAAGGGCAGTAACCAATAACTGGAAATGTAGCTGAATTTATATGTGGATTATTATTTATATCATGCCTAAAATATTTTTCTCAATTTTCACTGATTCCGCGACTCTTGATCTGCAAAGTTACTTAGTGAGTTACTATATATATATATATGGGGACTGGACTCAAAACGAGAGTCTTTGAAGCCTGGAGAACTGTTCAGGAAGCCTGGAGAACTGTTACATTACAAATAAAGAAAGTCTGGCTCCGTGGAAGCAAAACTATATGATCTATAATATCTGACCCCCAACACCTGCAATGACACATAAGGAAGCCATTATTGTATTTAAATATCGGCATCATAAATGCTATGAAAGTACCCTTTTATTTTATTGATTTTTTTTTTTTATTTCATGAAAGTTTTCCCACACACATTTTGGCTGTCCAACACAGAACGTTTGGGTAATACTTTTCACCTGAGACTTTGGATTCAATTGAATGAGGTATCCAACCTAAAAACTTTTTGGGATGTTGTGCGAAGACATTGACAGACAGGTGACAAAAAGGCTATTTATTTTTTGTTTACTGATGATCTGATAATGGCTAACTGTAGGTGTTGCTAGATAATCATAACATTCCATATAGTAATTTAGGAATTTGTTGGGCTTCTTTGAGGTTTTGAATTCAAAATTTGCTGCAATGTGTCAGGTTCAATCATAGCTTAACCCTAGAATAGCACCATTCAGGTGAAAAAACAAACAAACCAATATAGCCAGTGCCAATTCTCCGAATTTTCTTTTGAACAACTCCTGTTTATGGACCAAATAATCGACCACTTAATCAAAGGCTACTTTGCAAGCACTATTACAGCTACAATATAGACTTGGTAATAAAGTGCTGGTAATTTCTGGTCAGCAAAGTCAGCTTATTTCATGTGTTAGGTGTTGTTTGTGGTAATGGCAATAACTTCATAAGATTACATTTTCTCTTCTACAGTTGCGACTTCTACACCTTTAACAAGGCTTTAAGGCTTCAAATTCTACATTCTACATTCTTACCATAAGCCACACTGGTCAGAAACAGCTACTAAATATATTGAAGCATGAGAAGATAACTCCAATCACATTTCAAGAAAACAGAATGCTTCATTACTTTTGCAATAGACATATAGACATCTCAACACATCTCAACCTGTATGGCCCTTTCAAAAAAAGTCTTGGCACATTGTTTTAATAGTCATATTTGTCTATTCAGTGTATTTTATACAAAATTCTGAACAGTGCTGAAATCGAATTGTGGGTTTTGAGATATATTGAATGATTTCCTACAGCATCAAAGCATGGCATGGTCAGACATTTTTCCCTCATGCATAAATCTGATGTACCTGAGCTGTCTTCCCTCTGTCTGGTTCTCTCTCTCTCTTTCTTTCTCTTTCTCAATTCATTAACACATATGCACTGGCCTGCGGGGGGACAGTGGCCAGCCCGGGCCTCGAAAGGGAGATGCAGAGGACAATGGGGGAAGGGATGTGGCCACAGTTTAAAGGAAAGGGAGAAGGAGGCTGTTTGAGCATAGATGAATAGGCATGAGTGAAAAGAGAGGGAGAAAAAAGACTGTATGTGCGTGAGAGAGAAAGAAAGGGAGAGAGGCGTCTGATTAATTATTGCAAGGCTGCTAGGTGCCGATCTCGCTTCTCACTCCAGTGGCTCGGCGCAGGGCTCTCGCCTTCGGCCGTGTCGGCGGGCCTCATTAGCCGGCCTCTCGGGACCTGACAGAAATTGTTAGCTGGATGTGATGGCCGACTCCGTCAGCTCTAGACGCCCCCCAACTACCCCTTCCTCAACCACCCCCCCACACCCCCCCAACCAGCAGCCCCCATTTCCCCCTTATCCGGACAGGAGAGAGAGAGGATTCCCTCATCCAGCAAAAAAGAGGACCTTAACAAGGCCGCCTGTACAACACCTGTAATCAAACCGCTCCAAAAAAGCACCCAGGGAGCTGTGGTTTGGCTGTCTGATTGGCGAATGAGGCGGGGGGAGGTCGCTGAGGCCGATCCATAATTGATGTGTGTGCACAATTACGGGGCCTCCAGACATGGGTGAAAAAAGTGTTGCACAAGTGCGCCTCAAGGATTGTTGAATTTTAACAGGCATTGCATAAAATCAAGGTTTCTGCCATTCGAAGATGTGCTATATAAGGAGGCTGCCTGATCTCCATGAGTGAACACCTCGCTCGGATAGATATGCATGAGGCTGGGCCTGTGCCTGTATCTTTGATATGTGTGTGTGTGTCTGTGTGTGTGTGTGGTTCTTTTAAATTTAACTCACTTACAATTGATTAGCCTGCGTACGTTTGCGGCACTAATTTGGTGCCAGGTTTGTATCTGGGGTGCTCATTTGATTTCTCGCTTGCTGCTTTTGGCAAAGTTTATTTGCCTGCCTTGTCTCATGAGGTGACCAGCTTCCAAGAAACTGAAAGGCTTCCCTGCCCTTTGCTGCAGATGTGAAGCCAGACTCAACAGCTAGTGCTAGTGCTGAATGCACTTTACTTCCGTGTTTCCATGCATGCTCAATTTCACCTGCAAGTAAGTCATCCTTGAAGTCAAGTAAGTAATCATTGTGAAAATGACTGATAGACAACTGATCGATGTACACTGATATTCAAGTAGCTGAATATTATCTGGACTTTGTGAGACTGACATGCAAAGAGCTTCACATTGCTATGAACAAACAGTGATGCTGTATGGTGTGCCAGGTGAACCGTGCACCTCAGTCCATTAGGAAAGAATGTTGTTTATATTGTTTCCTATATCAGCATTAAGATCCTCCATGGTGAAGACTGGAGAAGTGGACCAGGAGAGTGACAAGAGATCAACTCAAACCCCAAGGAGCTAGAGAGCTATAGATAATCTGTGGTTTTAGATATACTAACCCTGTCATATTTATAAATATCAGTGTGGAGCAGTTGTCATTCACAGGAAGCATGTCTGTAGACATGACAACTATCTGCTCTATAGAACTTCAGGGATTTTGTGCCTGGAAGCAATATTATGGAACATCATGTTATCATATTGTGTTTGTGCTGTTTTTCAGATACTCGGGATAAAGGCAATCCATAGTCTGCGTGTTCAGTGGTGTCTCTGCAAAGGAATAAGTATATTTGTTTTTTGCTGAGATTTGGATACAAACAGGGATGGGGAGGTGGGGGGTCACACCAAAGTCAAACAATGAAAAAATCTAAATAAGAACCAGCTGCTTCCACATACATATTTTCTTTCTGTCAACACATGCGGTAGTTAAAGCAGAACTAGATAGATATTGAGAGCTACTGCTACTACACTGTTTTTTAAAATGGACACTCAGCAGAATTGCTAGTTGCGAATTCTCAGAGATTTGCATAAACCCAGAGGGAACGTACTTGCGCACAGTTGAAGCCTGCTAGGCTCAAGCAGTATAATACCATAAAAGTTATGTGAAGTCAAAAAGTTTAAACAAAAACATCTATTTAAAATCAACATACAATACTGTGAGGGAAAATAAGCACTCACATTTTTGCATTGGTTTAATATGCTTCTTTTGAACTTGTTGCAGAGTTGTTGTTGGCAATTACAGCTTTGAGACATCTACAGTAGGAAGTGATTTGATTATTTTACATTATTTTTGTTACATTTATCCTGATAAAGTGGCTACAATTTATTATGAAGCTGCCCCTGTTGTACTTATAATTTAAAACATCTGATTTGTCTAAATGCTTGTTTGCAAATAACAGACGTGTTTTCTGTAAATGTTTTTTATGTTACTGTTGTGATTGCTGGCTTCTCTCGTACCTTCCTTATCATTAGTCGGATTAGTGTGCTGCCATGAATTTTCCACTTACCATTTTAGTACTTAATTGATTGAATTTTTAGATGAAAGAGAGATATGTGTTGGAACACAAAGTGCATCATTATGCATAGGGGGATACATGAAAACGGCTACAATGGAGAATCAGAGCTTGACCAGGGAGCAATGGAGCAAGATAACTTGGTGTGATGAATCACATTTTCCTTTATTTCATGCTGAAAACCAGGTGCATGTGCATCGCTTACCTTGGGAAGAGATGGACCCAGTATGCATAGGAACAAAGCAAGCTGAAGAAAGCAAGCTGACAGAGGCAGTGTAATGCTCTGCTGAGAAATCCTGGGTGCTGGCATTTATGAGGATGTTACCTTGACTTGTACCACCTACTTTGCAGCAGACATTCATGGCAAAGGTATTCCCTAATTTCAGTGGCTTCTTTCAGCAGGATATTGTGCCTTGCCACACAGCAACATTTGCTCAGGAATGGTTTGAGGAACATGGCAAAAAAGTTCAGATTTTCCAGATCCAACAACTGTGGTTCATGTAGGCCCTGTTTTGCAACTTGTAAGAATCTGCTGTTAATGTATTGGTGCCAAATATGACAGCACATCTTCAGAGGTCTTGTGAAGGCCATGCTTTGACGGTTCAGAGCTGTTTCAGTGGCATGAGGGAGACCCACACAATATTAGTCAGGTTGTTTAAATGTTATGACTGATCTGTGCATGTTTATATTTTAATATAGTGTCTGAATGTAATTTTGCCTGTCAGTTTATTAGACATCTGCTTATGTTGGTTTGTGTATTGCATCACATTATTTCCTTGTTGTCATACCAGCTATGTTGTCTGCCCTTTTTACTTCATGTGCTCTAGGCTAAAAGCAGTCTAAAATGACTAAGTGAGCATATCTATATGTTTTTATCTCAAATGCATAAACAGCACAGACAACCAACCTGGTTGATTATTCACTGTTTAAAAACTTCCTAAAAGCCCAGCGAAAGCGAACAATGAACAAAGACTAATAATTAACCCGCAAATGTGTCCTGAAAGTCACCTCACTGCACCGGTAATTGATTGGCAAATGCACACCACAAAGACAACAATCAGGATTTAGTGTAATATTGACCAGCAGCTCCCTAACGCGGCGATACATTGCGTTAGCTGCTAATTCCAAGTGTCTGCACATACTAACCCCACTTAACACTGTGATCCTCAACTCATTGTACTGCTGGCCCGTCACAATGATGATTATGGGTGGGACAGAGCTACATTTAATAATAATTATAAGACCGTTCAATCATAAGAAATGGTATTGTTAAAACAAGCACAGCTTATAATTAATACCTCATCTCTATATTACACATTATTTAACCATTCTACACATCAGAGATACATTATTCATTTGCAGTTATTGTTGCAAATCCATGGCCTTTAGAGTATATTCATTTCAAAGACTTTAGAATACGATAATTAAGGACATAACGGTTATTCATCACCTTAAGGGAAAGTATAGCCTAGGGTTCAACATGACAAATGTGCTTTGTGTTTGCAGATTATAATATACCAACAGATTTTATCTCTCTGTGCTCTGTTGGAATGTTACCCATGTAATGTAATGCAGCACAATTTAAAAAACTACATGGTTAGCAATATTTACATTTGATCCAATGTGCAGTGGAGGTGTGTAACTGGTCCCAGTCAGGAGGGTAAGTTTAAAGCTTCATCAGACATACCAACTATTACAGCAAGACATTAACCAACACATAGCATGTATTCATTTCCAAGTTCAAAACTGGAATTAATTTAGCTGGAATGAGTGAAGAAAACCTAGAACAGTTATGCTAAAGTAAACTTACCAACTGTGTTCATTACATTGCCCTGCTAATCTCTGATTTAATGTCATTTAAGTTGTTTATACCTTTAGAATTGTTAATTACACCTTATTTCTCACATTATTAATCAGCGATTTTCAAATCCCAGGTTAAATTTGTGTTCTAACAAATTATCTCTATGATAAATATTAAGTTTGGCGACATTTTATAGGTATTCGTTTTTTGACCCTGATGGTGGTTTGTGTTCATGTTTAAATGCCTATACTGTGCTACCAATTTAAATAATTAAATAATTATATAGTAAGAAAATAATTAGTATTGGCCAGCCTCTGATCAGCTTCTGCTAAGGCCCAAAACCTATAGAACCCTTTGAGGTAAATTATTCTGATAAGTTTTAAGGTTTGATTGTTTGTTGTCAATAACCAGACTCATCAAAACCTCAAACTCAAGTCAGTGAAGTGGAGAATTGTGATTTCTACCTGGTATCCTGAGATACATAGACAAATTAATTAATTCTGTTGTCCTGTGATGATGTTTTTAATGATTGCAGTGATCTTTAATAATCTTTCCCATTTGTTCCAGATTCCATCCTGCATGGTGGGGTGTGTCTTCCCTTTTGTTTTACCTACCATCTCTGCGTTGTTCTTTCCTTGAGTTTACCATCCTTTGAATGTTTTAAGTTGTATTTTATATTTTGTTTCATTTTTATTTTTGGCTTTAAAAGCAAAGTTGCACATTCTCTAATGAATATAATTCTAGCTGGTAATTACAATGAGCAGTAAGAATAACTAGACCAATTTCAGTGAAATAGATAAAATCGCAATATTAGTAAATAAAGCTTAATGAGGTGAAATGGCCATCAAAAGTTCAGTTAATGTGGGTCTCTTATTTTGAAAGAATGTCACTTAATGGTGTTCAGGTGATTTGATTTTTCTAGGTGCACCTCCACATCAGTCTGCAGCTGTTTTAGTTTATTTTATCTGTTTCTTAGGGGGTCTTGTTAATTTTCTTTTTATTATTTTTGTCTTTTTAAATATTTTAGCATTGTTTATATGACATTCATTGTATTTGTATTTTATGATATTCAATAGTATTATTTAGTATATAGTATTATGTATTATGATCCCTTTATTGTTTGTGTTTTATTTAATTAGAGTTAGGGTTAGGGTTGTTCTATATTGTTTTTGAATTTAACATTAACATTAAAATGCTATTTGTTTGATTTTTTAGTCTTGTTAACATGCATAGATGTAATTTAGTATTTAGTATTTAGTTTACTGTATTCCTACAGTTCTGTAGCTCTACTACTTTGTAACTTTTGACTTTTAAAATAAAGAGACATGCTGTTTTGAATTAAGATAAGATAAAATAAGCATTTATTTGTCCTACAAGTGGGAAATTTGCTTGGTCATGGCAGAAAGTGGACAGTACAAAGTTAAGAGCAGCAAAAAAAACAATAGAATGGAATAAAATAAACTCAGGTTAAAAGTTACAAGAACAAAAAGCAGAAAATAAGAAAGAAGCCCAGAAATGAGCAGAGATACCATAACAGGCTGCCACACACAAAATATTTTAGTAGTCGTTGAGGTCATTTTGAGTTGCAGTTAGTTTTATAGATTTAATTTAAGTGACATAATTTCATTGATGTCTGGAAATAAACTTCCATCAACTGAAATATTAGAATCCTCAATAATTCAAGTGGTATTCAATTCAAATATGGAGTATAATGGCCCTAAACTTAAATTAAGCATTTTATATTTTTGACTTTTTTTAAAATGACATATTCATTATTTTAAACATTGCTGTGTTATGTGGGATTAAAGTGTTTTTTTTTTTTTTGTCATTGTTAGCAACATTATCACCTTTGAACAACATTTCTGAAATACATCTTTAACCTGGGAATATCATTGGTTGAACTAGTATAGCAGCAAATCACTTTATATTTGAATCTAAAAAGGGCTTGAGAGGGAGAGGGGTGGATTAAAGAGTGGGAGAATGGGAGGGACGAGAGGTGTGCATAAGCAGTCTTGGTGCAGCCTATAATGCAGCCTTGCCGCTGTATCTAGAGTCTTCACCCTTGGGTGTCAACAGGTGAGAGTGGGCGATAAGGGCTTTTGATGTTGCCAGCCAGAATTTATACCACCCAACTTTATTTCTTCTTCTAGACCTCTTGACAGACTTCAAAGGCCCTCCCGCTCGCATCTTGCTTTAATCCAGGAGCACCCTGGCCCTTCAGTTCAAAGCCCCCTTCCTCTTCTCAGAAGCCCCCTCCTCAAAAAAAAGCAAAAAAAAAAAAAAATGCAACCAAAACTTTTTCTTTTCCTCCTCGACTACAGAGTAGCAATTACAGCCCCATCGCGTGCACTGACCAACTTCTGTTATTAATTAATCCTACAAAGCGGCCTCGTTTCCTGCCTCTCCCAAATTGACAAGAGACGCATGAACAGAGGAGGCTCTTTTCAAAGGCCACTCGGACCGGCTGGGGAAAAGAGAGGGCGGTTTAGAGAGAAAAAAAGGGAGAGATGAGAAGAAAGCCTCTAACTCTCCCAAAAAGTGAGTAAAGGGTGGAGGGCACATTTGATACTGTGCTACTTGGAAGTGATTGAATGCTTTGTTGCCAAGTGCTCTTTACTAATCTTTACCTGACAAAAAAAGAGCCCTAAGCTGCAGAGAACTCGGAGGAATGGCAGTGAGAGAGGGGCTGTCACGGGTGGACGTCAGTCGGAGACTGCACCGGCTCTCTATCCCCTTCAGCAGAACCGCCAATGAGAACCTTTCTTTTTTCCTCAATGGGTTGGATGGTTGAGAAAACATGGAAGGTGACATGGAAGAGAGAAAAAAAAAGAGAAAGAGAGAGAGAGGATGGTGGAGCGGAGGAGGGGCAGATGGGAAAGAGGAAGGCGGGCGTGATGAAGAGATGCGCGCCAAAGAGATTAAAGTCTTTCATTCGGAGGCCCAGGCACTGTGACAGGAGGATGACGGAGCTGCCGGCGCTTTATTAGTGCTCTCACTTCATTGGCAAGCAGAGCAATCTGTGAGGGAAATTCCTAAATAGAATTGTGTACGGCCTTGTTCATATCATTAGGCAGGCAACATACAGCATAGAATAATAATGCTTTCATTGCCAACAACTCAGGACATTCAGCATTTGTAGTTCAGGAATGCACTTTGCGTGATTTGCTCCTACTTTAGAAGGAAGTTCCCCACCACTATGGAAAAGAGAGACCTGAATCAGTCGAAGCAGGTGATTAACAAGCCCTTCTTGAGATTAAACAGGCCTGTTATGGTTCATTTGGATGGTTGTCATCAGTTCAGGCTGGAAAATTGCCATATCACCAAATTATAGAAACCAGTTGTTCTGGTCACTGGCAGCTGATAAATGTATAATGTGGTTTGCTGTGCCCCTGTGAGATGTAAACATATACATTAACATGGGTAAATTGGAAGCAGAGATGGACACAAGTCAATATATGCAATGAGTCTCTAAAGACTTTAGTCCAAGTCAAAGTCAATTCTTGAGTCTCTGAGGTGTAAGTCCAAATCAATGCTTGTATCTCTGGTGTGCAAGTTGAGTCTCAAAGCTATGGGGTCCAGATCCGAGTTGACACTTGAGTCTCTGAGGGGAACGTCCAAGTCAAGGCAAGAGTCTCTGGTGTTCAGATCGAGTCTCAAGTTTCTACAGTATAAGTTCATGTCAAGCTTTGGATCTCTGAGGTGTGAGTCCAAGTTGGGATTTGAGTCAAGTTTCAAGCATCTGGGATGTTAAGTTAAGCTGAGACTTTGAGTGTAAATGTGTTCAGTCCAAGTCTGATGTCCAGTCCAAGTCATGAACCAGTTAACCCTCCTATTGTGTTCATTTAGACTTAACACTTTGTGTTCCTGGTCACTCTTGAGCATGTTAGTTGATTATAAATCCATGCTAATATAAATATTATTGTTGGAACTTTCTATTAACTCAAACTTCCATTTGCTATTCATCTCTTGTAGGCGTGTTTCACTTAAACAGGCCTACAAGAGATAAACCTATAGAACCCTTTGAGGTAAAAACTTGTTTTTTTTAGGAAAAAAATATAGAAGAGATTATTTTGACTTTAACACATACTAAGATGAAACATTTGTTTACTGTTTATCACAAAGTACTTAATTTCAATGTTTACCAACAAACAACATTTTAAACTATGTACATTTTCTTAAAAATTGGCACAAAATAACATTTGTTGTATTACTGGTCAAAAGTGACTGGTATTATTTATTTAGTAGAGAAAAAAGACAAAGTTGTTGTGGTTGCTAAGGTATAAAAGCTGGTTGCTATGGTGTCCGAGTGGTTTGCTAAGTAGTTTTAGGTGGGTTGCTATGGTTTAGAAGGTGGTTGTTAAGAAGTTTAGAGGCAGATGCTGTGTGCAGGAGGTTGTGGCTAATGAGTTTCTAGTGGGTTGCTGTCAGAAACAATGCGGTTGGTAAGTAGTTTCTAGGCAGTTGCTATGGAGGATGTGGTGGCTGCTAGGGAGTTTTTAGGTTTTTGCTATGGTATAAAAAGTGGTTGCTAGGATGTTTCTAGGTGCTTGCTGTTTTGTAGGATTTGGTTGCTAGGCAGCCTCTATTTGTAGGAAACTAAAGAGTTTCTGGAATGTTGCTATGGTGTATGAAATGGTTGCTAGAGTGTTTTTATGTGCTTGCTGAGGTTGCTAAGACGTTTCTCTGCAGTTGCTATGGTGTTGGTGGAGGTTGCTAGGGAGTTTCCAGATGGTTGCTATGGTATAGGAAGTTGTAGCTTTGTAGTTTCCAGGTAGTTGCAGGGGTGTAGGACTTGTTGTAGTTTCAGTGTGGTTGCAAAGGTGTACAAGATGATTGCTCAGGTGTAGAAAGTGGTTACTTTGGAGATTTTCGGCGGCAAGCTCATCTTAAAATTTCTTCAGGAATTTAGCATTTTTATTTGAATGAACTGTCAACAGGTGTAGATCCCCACGGAGTACAATTTAATTGGAGATAGGTTCCTGGGGGGGATGAGGTGTGTGTGTGTGTGTGCGAGTATATGTGTGTGTGCTCAAAGGCACCAGCATGGTGGGGTGTGGGAATGTTCCTAAACTCTATTTTATACAATAATCGTAGTCTTACTAATTAATTTCTAATGACCGCAAAATGTTCATGTTCATAAAAATGTAATATCAATTCTCAAATATCTTTTATGCATTCCAGTGCCTTCTGTAAACATGGCACCTCATAACAGACAGATGCAATTAAGTGCGTTTTCTAGGAAGAAAATAATTTTAAAAAACCCCAAAATGTCAGATTTGAGCAGAACAGGAGGGTTAAAGGTGAATCTGAGTCAAGCTGCAAGTCCACACAGCTGCATGAATTTCCAGTATCACTTGCATTTCTGGCTCTGTCAGCTGTTTCAGAGCAGCTTCTCTGAAACTCTGGTACTCCAGGTTCATGCTCTCAAAATAGTGGTGCTTTAGCAATAGCATGAGCATGATACCACCAAGACCAAGGAGCTCATTGTGGACTTCAGGAAGGAGAGAAGAGGCTCACACAATACCATCCACATCAACGG
>JBBPDB010000108.1:3533451-3558791 GCA_037974465.1 Brachypetersius altus
CCTACACTGCATTTCGTTGCCTTGTACTTGTACATGTGTAATGACAATAAAGTTGAATCTAATCTAATCTAATCTAATTTTGAGTTTAGTGTCTGAATCTAAAAGAACTTTCTCACTATGAATCTCCAGCAAATGATACTACAGAGAATGTGATGAGAGAGAGGGTGATGTTAGGATCAAAAATGAGGTGGTCATGCTGCCCTTTCTTTTCCCTTTAATAAGACTGTGCAAAGCGCTGACAGGTGTGAAGACCTCTGGGCCATGCTCCCTGAAACCTTCCATACAGGAAGTCAGTGGCTAAGTACTCAGCCAAAGGGGGAGCACACATGAGGGGCAGGGCACACATTCGCAGGACCTGTGCGCTGACCCCCGGAGCCCTGGCCACTGATTCCACTCACTGGTGAAGTGGCCAGATGTGCGTCAGGGCCAGGAGCGTGCTGTCCTACACGCCTGATGTGAAGCTTGCATGGTTAGCAATTGTGTTTTCCCATCATTCATCAAGCCAGTGTCACCAGTCTGGCTAGAGCAGTCGCTCCCCCCGTTTGTGTGCCAGGTCATGTTAAATGAAGGGTGACTCTCCAATGCAAACATGATTAATGGCAACACCTGATTAGAAGTGATTTCCTTTTCCTGTCCGGTGTGTGGTCAGAGGCAGTAGTTATCCAGCCTGCACCGTCCATTATGAACTTAAAGTCTTTGTTTATTCAGCCAATAAAACTGAGCCCTTTTAAAAAAATGACACAAAGAGTGGTAAAATCCACCAGTGGTAGGGCTCACCACTAAAAAAGTCTATTTATTTGATGTGTGCAGATTTCCTCCCAGAATGCTTAGCAGGCTGAACGAGTACCGGCTCTCTGCAAACAGAGCGCTTCCTTCTGGGTAATGCCGTCCCAGGGGATGGCCTTATGAGCCATTAACAAACTTCCCACTTCAGATAGGCAGCCACGACTGAAAGAAAAACTAACACTTTTAAAGTGTTCTTCTCTCATTTGGATGGCCTGATTATCTGCATGCTAAATCACTTGCTCACTGTAATTCATCAAGCTGTCACTTCTGATGAGTATCAGCCACATTCTTTGTTTTGGCACCCCCACCCAAGTTAGAAATACACTATTATATTTAGTTTCTTACTAATTCCTGTGCAGCTAGGTTGCTACACACTGACTGGTATGTTTCAGTTCATGTGTATCATTGCTGTAAGCCCGTTTTCACAACTCTAACTTAATCACCCAAGGATAGGACTGTGGAGCCCTAAGTCAAGTAAGATGGGACTTTTCTTATACATTAAAATGGCCTTGGTCAGTAAGACCACTTCTTACGTCGAAACACACCTCTGTCCAACTTTCTGAATGCCTGCTCATGCTTAGTCACTCGTCTGTCCCCTCAATCTCACACATTCGCTGGCGCCCAATTAATAATGTACTTTGTTTCTGAGAAGATACTACTCTATTATTAAATTAACCCAGGTCTGATTGCAGGAATAATTCATTTTGCTGCAGTACAGGGGCGCTTCAAAGCTGACAGCAGATGCTGAGACTGCAAAAACAAAGCCAAGGGAAGGAGATGCAGAGGAAGAGGAGGAGTGAGAGGGTGAAGAACAGTAGGAGTACTCTCTATAGGACAGTCATTTAAGTTGCATTCACTGACTTGAAGCAACTTATCTTTGCTGTCAGAGCAAACCTTGAATCCCCAATTGAAGTAAATGAAATGGAAAAGCGAATACATTTTTGAGCATTTATGTTAGGTGCTTACAAATATTCTAAAAATGGAGTTAAGGATGTTCCAACGGCAGCGACACAAAAAATACTGTGGACATGATACGTCAAACTATGCCACGCGAGATGGATGCAAAGGCAGTGAGGACAGTGGTGATGGTGGACTGTTGCACCACTTACAAAAGTGAGAACCTTCTGTGGTAACACTCGGTGTGATCACCAAGAAGGCTTAACCCAACACATGGGCATGTGAGCTACAACTACAGTGCCTGGTGAGGGTCCGGTGCCAGCAAGATCTGTCGAAGAAAAAGGTGAGAGAAAGAGAAAGAAGGGGGGAGAGAAGAGGAGAGAGAGAGAGTGGCATGTAACCCTGTAATGAATATTCATCGACAACTGTGATGCGATGTGACATGCTCTCCTGGCATGGCACCTTGAGCACATGGCCGCTGTTTTACAGGAGGAAAAAGGCCATGGCCAATCGCTTTACACAGCCCCGCATGCAGTGCATTGGATCCAGCAATGATCATTTCTCTTGCTGCAAGAGGAATACAGTTTTTTGTGAAATACAGTTCCAGTGAACCACTCTATTGAGGTGGCTACAACTTGCCCGGCTTAGGAATAGGCCTAGTAATGCAGAGAGGGTGGTGGATGTGTGTGTGTGTGTGTGTGTGTGTGTGTGTGTGTGTTTGTGTATCTTAGCTTTGTCTTTCTTTTCCTGGACTGTAGGCCACCTCTGAAATTCACAGGAGTGAAGTAGATTTTCGTTTCCGTTGATGATGTTATCAGATACGACTTCTGTTCTCAGACTGTATCATTTTCTGTTGTCAGGCGAAGGCGACACTCGATCATATCTCCACTCTCTTCAACATTTCGAGACACATAAATAGTTCTGATTGATAACATTTTAAAGAATAGTGCTTGAAACAAGAAAATAATCAGCCAAAAGAATGAGAAAATATTTCCCCTTGACCAAATGGCTTAGATCTAGTGAAAAATAAAATTAAAGTGATGGTAGACTTGTGTTTTGTCAAACAGTTTTGTAGTAGACTTTCACCTGCTGAGTATATATGTGTTTGATAAAGCAGGCTAGGTTTCGAGTCGGGTGCCAAGAGGAATAACACCAACATCGCCAGCTGTTCATTGGACGAAGAGATTTGTGTCCCCTCATTTGTTTTTCTTTTGCACCTTTGTTTGATCCTGCCTCCAGGCCTGCCTAATGACCAAGCTGCTTTGAGCCCTATAAACTTCTATGTGGAATTTCTGAAGTTTGCCCAGTGGCCAGAATCCAGTAATTATCATGTGACCCAGTGTCTTGCCTGTTGGGTCCAACCTTCCGGTGTAGCTGCTATGAGGTGTGAAACAAGTTTGCTGTGTGTGTTTCTGTGAATGTCTGCCCCCGTTCAGTCCCCCTCCCCAAAACTGGGAGGCTGGCATGGATGTGTGCTAACAATTGGCAGTCCTGAGCAGTCCATTGTAAGCAATGCAGTGGCATTGTTGGTCTTCGTTGTGCGCCAGCTGGCATCGCGGCTGGCAGTGCTACCGCCACGTAGTACAATAGCCCCTCCAGAGCAGGCCGCTCAATAAAGGGACACAGACACAGGCACCTCTGTGGCACACAAGAGGCCCAGCATCGTCAAAAGCCCCCCACCCCCGTCCCCCAGTCTGGTGGGGCAGGTGCTTCTGCCAACGGCTCTGCGGCGAGAATGTAGCATTGAGCACTGACAAGGGCCTGGCAAGAGAAGTCCTCTTCTAAAACCCCATTGTTCAAGGACTCCAGAGGAAGTGTGTTTGTACTCCTGCCACTTTCTTGGCTAACAGAGCCAATACAAAGATCGCCCTGAACCCCACTTTTTCTCCCTCTTGCTCTCCCCCCTCTCTTGTTGTCAAAGCCTCTCCCTTTCTACCTGGATTCAGCTCAGTGAAATCTCTCCTCTTGTCACGTTTTATGGATCTTTATAGGATGTGGCATTTTTTGCATGCGTCGGAGTAAACAGCGTGAACTGATGGGCCAAGGCTACAGAGAGATTTATGAATAGCAAAAGCTGCTGAGGTGGAGTGACACTCCTACATTATGGTGTTTTTCTGGTAGAGTTACATGTTTCCAGGTCTTGCTTTTCGCATCAATGAAGGTAGGCGTCGATTATTCAGTGGTCAGTCCGGGCCAGCAGTGCCGAACTTTGTCTTTTATGTAAATTATGGAAACTGTGTTCACACACACTTTTGAGTTTGACCTGACTGGATAATAGCAAAGCAATCTTTATCATTCCAGTCTGGCAGATTTTCACTAATTGTGACTGTTTGAGGAAAAGCGTGATTTTTTTTCTAAAAAATTCTGTTAATTACATTTCACTCACTTTGAAGCTGATCGCTGCATTTTAGTGAACTAACATACTGGCGATTAGCTTCATCTGATTATTCAGTGTCCTCTGTACATCAGTAAGGCATCATGTGGAAAGTGGGGTTGCCAGGTGTTTGGTTTTAGACGGTAGTCCAGTGTTGAGCTCCACTGTACGGTGTCATGTTGATGTTGTTGACTAGATGCTAAAATGTGCAACTGGGTCTCTCCCTAAATACATTCCAAATGTTAAAGTACATAAGTCTTGGGATGAAGGCTTTATGGGGCTGCGCCTCACACCATATATATCATATTATTAGGTATTATTCTGAAAATGCTTTAGGAAGGTAGTAGGGATTGAGACGCAGCCTGTTTAGGCCCAAAGTTAGGCCACATTATGGTGGAGTTTGGACATGGAAGATATGTAAATTTCAGAATTAAAGAAGTAAACAGTTACAGAATTAAAAATTAAATAGGCTTCATCATTTTTGTACATCTGTTTGCTTGCAAAAGAAATAAACAGGGTCTTTTGAGCAATACCATAGAGAGCTCTGTTTGTTAATGAGAGCTGTGTGTGAAGAACATTTTAAAGGTATAAAGAAGCTTTGCACACTGTAAGGTGCTTTACTCATTTAAAGTTCTCAGTTCTTCAAAGCTCTTTTGCAATAAGTGGAATTTTTTAATCTTCTGCACACAATGTACAAACACTTAGGGCAAAGATTCCCAATCTTGGTCCTGAAGCCTCACCTGCCTTTCACATTTACAGCTTTCCTGTTTAAATGAACCTTTTCAACACAGGAAAGGCTTATAAAGGCATTGTTCAGTTAGTAATGCTAATGTTGGTAGCTGATTTAGTATGTAAATATTATTGTAGTAACCAGTGACTACTAGCTTCCCTTCATTGTTTGCAACCTGGTATAAGGAGAATGCAAGCACATGGGACTATTCCTTTAACGAGCTGATTAGTTGGGATCAGGTGTGTTGGGAGCAGCGAAAACACTATAATGTAGAGAGCAAGGGGGGTTCAGTATCAGGACTGGAAATCACTGCCTTAAGGAATCAAACAAGGTTAATCTATGACGTGGCACAAAACTTACTTTAGAACTTCCCTTAAGTTCAAGAAAATGTTGTTTAAGTAAATTTAAATGTTGCACTTTTTTCTGAAAGTAAGGAGATGCTTCCTGCCTGGATGTTTGCTAGCTGCTGTTGTTGGCAGGGTCCAATTAAAGCCCTTGTAACCCGCCGCCTTACAGTGTCAGATGTTTATGTATGCACGTGCATAAATTCACAAAGCTTCCACAGTGCCTGTGTGAATCTAATTAGTGTGCGCGTGTATGTGTGTACATGCTTGTGTGTGTGAGCGCATGCACATGTGTGTGTGAGGCCCACAGGAGGCCCATGACAGTTTAAAGATTGTTTTGATGTCGAGATGCCTCTCCCTCCTCCACCATGTGGCTCCTCTCAAGACCCTGCTGACATCACTACAGTCAAACTGCCCTCATCACACACTGCCCCCTCCTCTCTCCTGCACCTTTTTCCTCTTTTTTAATCACTCCATCCAAACCTGGCAGCAAGTGCCCTCTGTTACCCCCTCTCCTCCCTCCTTCAGACTCTGTTTCTCTCCCTCTTTCTCTCCCTCCAGGCATCTCCTCTCCGCCGCTGTCAGTTCAGTACGTTTGGGGGTAGGCAGGAGCTTTGAAATGCATATGCAGGGCTGCAGAGCACTGGCATGTATACACTGCTGAGTAATTGTGGAGGCCAAATGTTTAATTGCACATGACAGGCGGAGCAGCGGGGGGCCATGGTGCGGTGCAGCTCCTACCTTTCTCCACACCCCAGCTCTGAGCCACCCAGTGCACCAGAGCAGGGGCGGAAGCAGGGAGGGGGGATCATTTTAAGTGGGGTTGTTTGGTCTAACAAAGTTTTTGCCCCAGTCAAATATGTGTGTGTGTGTTTCAGTTATGTCATGGTACGTCTTCACTGCAGGGTGTCAACGGATGCAAACCCTATTTAAAGCAAAAAGTTTGATAAAAACTTCGGAGTCTTGCAGCTGTTTACTAGTTAAGACAGGTTACTAGTATTGTCAAATAGACTTGCTTCAGGCTTCAGAAGCAAGAAATAGCTTCAGAAAATTCTGGCTTCAAGTTGGAGGCTGCTGCTGTATGGTAGCCATCCGGTGGACCTTTGTTCATTTATAGTGGTGCATAAGTAACAACTTGGTTAGATGAAACACAGAGGTAAGGTTTCATGATGAGTGGGTTTGACCCAATTTCTGACAGAATTTTGTTGGTCTTGGTTTAAGGCATAAAACTTAATGTAGTTCAGGTTGGGGTTGGACAAAATATCCCTGAGCTGCATTCAGGTTTGAAAAAAATTCTAAGTGGCTAAAACTTATCATTTACATTTGGGGTTAGGTGGGAAAACTGCGTAAATTTCATTTTCAGATTGGAAAAAAAAATCTGCCACCTTGTAATCTGGTGGGACCTAAACGTATATTCTCTGCCTAATGCTACATGCCTACTACACTCAAGTTTACTGAAATGAAAGCACTACTATATAACAACACCAGCTACTCAAACTGTAGCCTATTACTGCTAAAGCCACTTAACTACCATGTTTGGCAAAGCTGACTGGTTGGTATGGGGTATTTTGTCAGTTCAGAGTGATGCAGTATTGATTTGATGGTTTACATCGCTTTCCCGCTTTATTGTTATACTGCTGTATATAAATTGTATTTATTGTATCGTCTCACATCTACGCCTCATCCACATTACTGTGACACTACAATATTGTCTATTTATTGTGTTGTTCCTGCCATTTCTTGCACTTTTTTAGTGCTACTACTTCCTCCTGTGATACATATGGTGCAATTTTAGCCATTCTGGAAGTTTTACATTACGTTCACATTATACTGTGATATTACTTTACTGTTACATTGTTGTGTTCTCTGTGGTTCTGCCCTTGTATGTGTAGAGTTTGCAGGTTTCCCTCATGGTGGCATGAATTTCCTCCAGGGTCATTTTTCTTGCATAGTCCAAAGACATGTATATCAGGTGAACTGGGAATTCTAAACTGACAGTAGGTGTGAATGTGTGAGTGAAAGTTGTGTGTATGTGGCCAGAAATGTTGTGGGCTCTATTTAGTGTGTTGTTTGTAGTGTTTCTGTTGTAACTTGCACTCTGTTGACAGTTGAATGTTGCTGTATGCTGCACTATGACACTTGGGGAAACATTACGTTAATGACAATAAAGAAACCTAACCTAGTAATTCAAAGGACCCAGGGATATTGAAAGGAGGAATATCCATACAGCAAAATCAACCACAGAATGAACAACAACAACTTCAGCGGTCCATTTCAGTTAGCTAGCTACACTATCAGACAAATACATTCTCTAGATGTGTTTTAGTCAAATAATATTCTCTCAAGGGTACAAAATGGTCCCTAAAATTCCACTGTGAACCTTAAATTAGTATTTAAAAGATACACTTTCCCAGGGACAGGGACATTTGTACACATTTTCATGGCCTCTTTTAAGCAGAAAACAAAGACCCTGGAGTAAAGACAGGGTGTAAGGAATCAATGCAGGCTCAAACAATACAAAATAACTGAAGGTACTGAAGATGTGCCAATCTTGAGGGTAAAGATTTTTCTGAGGCTGTTTGTAGAATTCAAACAAAAATCTGTTAATGACAAACGAAAAAGCCATCAACCCCATGTTCTTTTAGCTCTTTTCTAAAATTTTGCAAAGCATATGGCAGCTGGGTAATGATCAGGGTGTTGCCTCTGTAATCAGATGTGGGTTTGCAGCTAGTGTCATCACTGAGGTACCCTTGAGCAAGGTACCGTCCCCACACACTGCTCCTCCTCATTGGTATAAGCCCACTGCCTTACTTGGTGAATGGGTTAAATGCAAAGAAAGAATGTCATGCTGTGTGCTATACTGTGGTTTAAAACCTCTGTTTCGTCCGTGCGTGTGTGTATGAATGGATGTACCTAGCTAGTTTGATTTCGAGGGTTCCCGACCCCACTGCCAGACCTGGGGGAATGCAGCCCCTGAAGCAGGAAGTAGTGCAGAGGGAGGAAGTGAGAGCACCTGTGCAGGTCAGCTTTGTCCCATCATGCCCAACTAATTTCAAACTTGCCCTCTGACCGCTGTTCCCACGCTGCAACAGGCCTGGTGCACAGAGGAAGCCTGTTGGCCCATGTGTCTGTTTCTGATTAGCTAAGCTCGGGCTTAAGCCTTTATCTGATTAACAGAGCTCATAAAGCAGCATCACTGTTATTTTCCTATAGTCATTGCAAATTAGCCCATTACCAACACAACAGCGCTGGGGAAAGAGAGTTAAGCACCAGAAGCCTGTAATGATCCCAGTGGTTGGCTCTGTATGAAACCAGCCACTTAAGTCACACTACTATATCATCAAAAGGGGTGATGCACGAGTGGGTGCTTTATCCCTTTAATACGCCATAATGGGTGGACGAGATGGGGATTGAAATATGAAGTTATGCGAGCTGGCTTTTGAAAATGACTCCCTGTGTTTTCCTGCCATCTTGGCTGACGCGAAAGAGCTTAGAAATACAGGAGCTTAATCCAGACTGCTGCAGGGATAAGTGCCGTTCTGCGGTGAGCAGTGGACGTAGTTTGTAAGGCCGTGGCGGGCAAGAGACTGTCCACACAGACATGTCAGGCGCGTTAAAAACATGGAAATTCAATCAAAGATGTTAAATTCGTCTTGCACATGAAGCAGAGATGGGTAGGGGGACAGGAGAGCTGTGTGTACGTATGCAAGCAGCAACATGCTGGAAACAATCATTTTACGGGAAGCTTACCTTAGCTCTGCAATCGGCAGCTACCCCAGGGTTTCTCATCTCTCTTCAGAGCCGAGCAGAATTTAAAACACAATCCACTGTGCTAGCAGAATCAGCATAAAAACTGCTTCCACGTTTCAGCCAAGGTCAAAATATTCAGTTATTATCCAAGAAGAATCAAATAAGCCCAAACAACAGTCACTATTTCTTAAATCGGTAATATCATTAGGTAATATTGTTCAATTAATATGCTGTATGTCTATTTTAAAGAAATATCTGCTGCATCTACACTGGACAGACCTATGGATAAATAGCAAAGCAAAGCAGCAGCAACTGTAAACTGAAAACCTCTTGGGAGCTCCCACTGTACCAAGAATCCACAAGCTGTATGAACAGATGTGAGAACAAGAGGCTATATAGTCATTTTATATGTAAATAATGTGCAGTACTGTTGTTTATAGGGGATGCACAACTTTATAGGGATTTTTGCACTAAATAATGCAGAAACTGCTCAATTTAAATACATTAGTACTTATTTTCACAAAATGAACAAAACATTATCAGGTGTTTTCAAACTGTAGCCATAACAAAATGCAGTTTTATAAATGTATAAATAATGTGCACACACACACACATTACCATTTAGAACTAGTGACAGTACTGGCACTCTTTGAGAATATACAACAAGAGCGTCACTCTGCGCTATTTTTTTGCATTAATTCCTGGAGTTCATCAGAGAGGTGGTCTCGTCACTCCGCTCTAGTGTTTGGCTCCCAGCCAGCTGCACTTAGCTAACGGAATTTGAGGTGCCCAGGGGTCGTTGCCATGGCGAGAGTACACCGCACAGAGGGTGCACTCCACCATAACACTGGCATGGAGGAAGTGAGCAGCCAAGGGCTTGAACTTTGGCCCCTATGTGGCACCCGAAGCCTAAGGTTTCACACCCAGACGCACACAAACAAACCACAAAATTACCATAATAAAGCTTAACTTTAGCTCATGAAGCTTATCCGCTACAATATTTGAGTTCAAATGCGTGTTATTTCAACATTCATCAGCATACATCAGTAAGATGTGCAGTAAATAGTCGTTCAGTGTGGTTGGTTGAGGTGCTACATTCTCCTCCAGAGAAATGTATTGAGTTATAGCAGTGGAGATGGGCTCCAGACGTCTGACGTATTTAATGCATTTTAAAATTTATTGAAATGTCTACAAATACAATGCTTGATGCCAGAAATATTTTTATGAGAGTTTGAGAATAGGCTTTTGGTCTAAAACACATTTTATTGGCGGAGGTGATCTGGCGGAGTGCGGAGAGATTTACATGTTTTTATACACAGAATTCAATAATTAATTCAAAAGTAGTGAATTGCATACCTTTATTTTAAAAGCACTGCTATATGAACTAAAGTGCAATAACATTTGCTTTGCAAACACTTTAAACAAATAATGTGCAGGTTTTTTTTGTTACTGAAACATATTTGCAGCTGCCAGGGCATTCATGTTTTCTCTAGTTACCTTCAGGTGCCAGTCAAAAGCTTGGACACACCTTCTTATTCAGAAATATCCTTTGTTTTTATTATTGGCTACATTGTAGACTAATATTGGAAACATCGCCTATTGCTCTGATGACAGCTTTGAACACTCTTGGCATTTTTTCACTCAGATTCATGAGGAATTGACCTGGAATCAACAGCTGTTCTTCATCAAGAGTTCATTAGTGGGATTCCTCGCCTTCTTAATGTGTTTGGGATCATCAGTTGTGATGGTCGGGTTGGTCCACAGTTAGTGATCCTGTTCCACTACGGTTCTACTCCACATTATGGCAAGAACCACTTAACTAAGTAAAAAAAACCAACAGTCCATCGTTCCCTTATTACAGAACATATTCTGGTTTGTTTAACTCTGTTTTTGTGTACTGCATAATTCCATGTGTTCCTTCATCAGTAGAAAATATTAAAAATAAAGAATACTGAACACCATAAAGCACCACAAAACCAACCTCCATGGAGAAATACTGAAAATGTGTCATACAAATTTCAGGGTTTCACAAACAACTTCTTATACCGAGCATAAGCCTAGTTTAAAAAGTCAGTAGAAACCGGTTTAGTCCACTTTCTAACCTGGTGTTTTTTCTGGTTCTGTGGATCTCACTGGAGCCCTGTCTTACCTCCATCCTGCATGGGGTGGCCTCCCACCTCTATGGACTAGAAGCAACATGACTCAGCACTCACTGCATGCTGGGTCCACTTCCAGCAGCCTTGGGGTCAGCCACTCTCTCCTGCCCTCAGTGCTCATCTCCCCTCGGTACACTTTCAATTTCTCTGAACTGCTGAACTCTGTCTTTCTTTCCTTTAAAGCGAGCCTGTCTTTGTTATTATAAATAGAGTGACAGAACAAAAAGATCCCTTTAAACTGGGCCACACACCTCAACTAAATAAGTGATGATCCACTGATAAATCAAATGATTAATCAGGGTATTTGATTTATTGAACATCAGTTAACAAATTGCATGTAAATGTGAGGTGGCAAAGGCTGTATATTGTAGCAGTCGGGGTAAAATCTTGTGTGACCTTTTTGTGTGTAATTTTACATGTCTGTTGTACATTCTAATGTGTTAGTATTTCCTCGGCTGATCACAGAAGTTGTTAAAAAGGACTTGGAGAATATATTATTACACAAACTTCCATTTAAAGTTTTTTTGTTCTGTGTTTTGTAAAGCTTAATTCTTATTTGGTCATCATAGACATGGAAGTGAAAATAAACAGTGTTTTATTACGCTTCAAATAAAATTCAGTTTTTCATTATATGGGCTCTCTAAGGGGTTACATGTTTACTTTATTTAGATACGCATTCAGTACAATCAGAGTGTAATCCGTACAGATAACTGTATAGATAACATGTTAATGATGCAATTGCATGGTAATAGCACTTAATATTGAGCTTTGCTAACTGATCATGCTTGATGTTTGCCACCCACAGTCCACACAACCAACCCACAGAATCTTTCACAGCCCACATAAACTACATAAACTGCAAAAAAGCAAATAATTTAAATAAAATTTTGCAATAACTAAAAGGCCAGCAGCCTCCTAGCAGTTTCACCAGGGCCCACTGGGGGGCTACTGGTTGAAAAGCACTTCTTCAGATTGTTGTGGAGGCATTATTTTTTATTGTATGTTATTATGTCCTCCTTTCATCTCAAAAACATGTTATTTCACAAGTCTCAACATGTTTAGTTCTGAAGTTTCTCAATTCCATCCTCCAACCTGACCCTTAGATGGCTGGTTGATAATTGGGACGTGTGTTTATTTATTTTTTTCCTTTAGACCTGCTTCTTCCATCCGTTTCTATTCTGCAAACCTTGCACTTCCCTTAATGCTGACTTTAAAATGCCTTTGTTAACCACTGGTTTACTTCTCTTTGAAGAATACATTGTCCCTGCACTTGCATTTCATACTTCTTTATATGCCAACATGATGGATTATTCTGATTTTAGATCATAACTTTGACAAGTGAAAAAAGAGCCTGAAAAAAAAGCATGGTGGCTTTTGTTAAACATTGCAACCCATTTGTTGATAGACAATAAATCTTCCCCGATGCATATTCTTACAGAGTGCATTATGCCTCCTGAAGGTTAACCAATTTTCAGACTGGATTTGCTATTCAAACGCAGGTTTAGATGCCGACCCAACGTCTAGACTTTACAAATTGCCTGAATGAATGAAAAGGTGAGGCATGGTGGCGGCAGGCACTATTCATACAGTAGAATGTCCAAACCTGATGTGTCCCGAGGCCCTGTACATGCGCCTACTGTCTTTATAAGTGCAATTCATAGAGGTAATGAATGTCTGGGATTTAATGCAGCTGTTTAATGGATGATTCCTCACTGTTTACCGTGATAAGATACATCACAGTCACTGTGCCGTAAAAAGAATTGTTATTAGGACAGCAATAAACAATTATTGTTCCCCCAGGTACTCAGCTCCTCTCACACACAAAAACACATGCGCGAGTGCCATGCGTGCAGACAATCGCACCTCGCACAGGTGCGGTTTGCCAATACCTGTGTGCGCCGGCACGACAGTCTCGCAACAAAAGCCCGAGTCTGCGATCCGTGCGCACAAATAATTCAAATGTCACATTTTGAATGTCATCTTCAAAAGAGCTTCTTCCGTCAGCTCGGAACTCATTATATAGGAGGGGGGAGAAGAAAACAAACAAAAAAAATGGCGGGGACATTGTTTTATGTGCGGGAGTGCTTGATGCCAGTCTAATTAATAAAGGGGCTTTTCTTTTTTTTCTTCCTGTCTCTCTCTCTCTCTCTTTTTTTTTCTTTTGAAAAGCTGGAGAAGGGGAGAGCGAGATTAAAAGGTGCTCATTGTTTCCTTTGCAGATTTTACAGGTTGAGTTTTAATTTGCGCGAGGCGGCGAGGAGCCCGAGTCCAGATGGTGCGATAACCCTGCAGAACAGCTCCCACCAGCCACAGCGATAACAAAGATATGCAGATGAGAGAGAGAGAGCGAGAGAGCGAGAGAGCGAGAGGGAGAGACATAGAGAGACAAACAGAGAGAAAAGCAGGGGGCAGGGGAAGACAAAGGGAGAAAACACAAGGGATAGTGAGAGAGAGAGAGAGAGAGAGAGAGAGAAAGAGAGAGAGAGCGACAGAGAGGAGGGGAGGGAGGGAGGTACAGAGAGAGAGAGCTGGAACACTGCCAGCACTCCCAGTTCCCTGTAGCAGGGGGACAAATTGATGTGTCCACTAAACGATGGCACTGTAGCAGCAGGGGTGGACGCTGCGCTGCCAAAGTCATCTCTCTAATAACACACAGCTTCTGCAGACACTGTTGCGTACATTACACACCACAGCGCGAAGGGAGACATAAAGAGGTGAACGTAAACAAGCAGCGTCAAATAGATACAAGTAGCCAAGGAAACAATTAAACGGGATGTTCGTTTAAAAACTGAGGCCTATTTTCATGTCATTTCATATGGTTGCCTCCACAAGCACCTACTGTAGAATGCACTGTCACCCATTGTTCTAACAAACACACACACTCACACACTCACACACACACACACACACACATTGGGTAATTTTAGTGAGTAAACAGTTCTACATAATTTATAGAGAACATACCTTTGCATGTTTTTACATGTACACAGTTTTTTTTGCTGAATTTAACAAAAAAGGTTAAAAGGTTATGGCACATTGTTATTTTTCCAGTAAAAAAAAAATTCTGCAAATAAAAATAACCAGAAAATGTGCCTCTGTCATTTTTAGTGTTCATGCATTCAATTTTTTTTACATACGACTAAATAAGCCGAATAGACTTGTGCTTTTACAAAGTTAAGGTTTATGGCTGGTTTCAGGAATATCTGTGGCGGTTTCTACAGGTGAAACAATGTTTCACCAAAAAAATAGAACAAAAGTAACTTCGTAAGTATCACTTTATTATTGGTGTTAAACAAAAAACGCTCATAAAAATGACGGATATAACACTGTGACCAATCACCACCTTTGTTTTCTCTCCGTTCTATTTTATGTACTGAGCACTGACCTTGAGTGTGAGACTGAAGTTTCATACATAATAAAACACGTAACATATTATTTACTAGTATTTATTAATAATATTTCTTTTTCTTTTATATTTTATAATTTGCCTATGAGTGCGCAGAAGGAATGGCATTAGCTTGTTAGCTTGACTGCTTGCTAGCTATCCCCACCACCACCGAGTCAAGCTGGAACTGGTAAAATCCTTGGAAAAAAATCCCTGCTGGTCTGACAGAGTGATTAACAATTTCACCAAGAAGACTAGGAGGGTAGAATTAATTTATAAGGTGAGAAAGAGGTTAGATATGTTTTCTTGGGATTTAGAAATGTTGTACTGTTAAAATAAACATTACTATCACCTGTTTGTAAGATATGTACAATAAAATACTTTTATATTTAACACTAACTATGAGGAGATTGAGGGAAGAGCAGGAGAGAGAAGATACATCAAAATGTGAGGCAGCAAAAGGAGAACATAGAGGTAAAGAACTTAAGGCAGGAAATTCAAGTTGCCCAGGGAGCACGGTATTGAGGTACTGAGTTTGTTTTGCTGCACATGCGGGGGATGAAGGGTGGTTTGTTTCACCAAAAATATTAACAAGGAGCCAACACTGGTCTGTACATTTCTCTCCAATGGAGCATTTCACATCAAATCACTCTGAACAACTTTGTTTACATCTTAGCCAATTAATTATGAAGTTTCATGGTGGAATTCCCCTTTGAATTGCTATTAGTGATTTAGAAATGTAGAAACGGGGCGTTTGAGACATTTAAAAAAATAAATAAATACCTTTTTCACACCCTAATATTGATGCACACACTACACCATAGCATGAAGTCACACACTCATGAAAGTAAAGTACAGCCACCGATTGTCAAGGTCAGACCAGGTCTTTGACTTAACATTGACCATCCTGTTTTTGAGCCCTTCCAGTGCTTTCAAACTCTTTGATATTTTTTGTTGCCATTTCCTGCATTGAGCATTTAAATGATTTTGTGCCTTACATCAGCAGAATTCTCCTTTGTCTTTATTTTTGCAATGTCTGTTACAAAGTGACCTTTCTATATAGAGAGACAACCTTACTTAAGTACTCAAAAGTAAGGTGTATTTATGTTTAATTATGGTCATGTAAGTGTCACTCTGTACTGTTTGTGATTAATTTGTCATTATTGTAAACCTGAAGCTTGCAAAAGAGTCATCTTTTTAATGCTGAATTTTGGTGTTGAAAATATACTGGAGCAAAAGTTCTCAACATAAATGTCATTTGAGGAAAATTCTGTATATATGTTTTATAATCCAGTAAAAAAATGGTGACTTTCATGAAGGAAAGTCGCGGTACTTGACCCGTGGCAGTGAGGCAGGGTTGCCACAATGACAGGTGGAGAAAGAGAGAGAGGCATGTATAGAAAAGACTGTGAGTGAAAGAAAGAGAGAAACTGCTAAATGGAGGTAATAACCTGCTGGTGATGGAAAGAAAAAGCCTCACTGGATGTGGGTGAGGGCTTCTCCACTGATGGGGAAATAATCCTGGCTTACTCCTCTCATGTAATATTAGATAACTCTCCTTTGCCCCTTTCCGTTCCTCTCCTCTCCTCTCTTCTCCCCTCCCTCTTCTCCTCTCTATCTGGTCCTTGAGAGGAGTTCTCCACTGTGCGCTGGTCTGCCGCACTTGGAGAGTGCAGCTAGTGATCACTCGGTCGGTCCCCCTCTTGCGCTCTCTCTCTATGTCTTAACTCCCTGCTCATCTCATTCTTGCTTTCCCGCTGCCTCTCTTTCTCATGCTCTCTCTCAGTGTGTGTGAGTGCGGGAGGACTTTGGGCAGTGGCTACGTCAGCGGCAGAGAACAGCAGAAGAGAGATGTGGAGCTGAGTTGACAAGCAAAGCAGCTTCTCAGTTCTCTCTCTCTCTCTCTCTCTCTCTCTCTCTCTCTCTCTCTCTCTCTCTCTCTCTCTCTCCCTGTCTGCATGTTTCCAGCTTACACTTGCACTCTAACTCTGGAGCCTAGAGCATCCTTGCTGCTGATGCATTGGACCGGATGCATCTTCACTTTTTGCAAGCTTTTCCTCGCTTTGTGCTGTCGCTCTCTCTTCTCAGCTGAGTACCTTTGGCTCTTCACTGGAGTTCCACAACTAGAGTTGCAAAAGGAGACAGAAGACGAGGACACAGAGGAAAAGAAAAGCATGTGAGGAGAAGGTGCATCTTATTGTAAATGAGAGGGAAGAAAGAACGCGAGAGGGGTCAGAGCTGGGCAAAAGAGAGGCGAGAGAAAGAATCAAAAGTGATCAAGTGCAGAGAAAGTACCACTGTAACACCCAGTGTATTAGCACTGAGTGAGACTGGAGGAGAACGGTATAGACCGGTAACAGCAGCAAGTGGTCCTGCAGTTACACTGGACGTGCATCAAGTGAAGAAGAGAGAGCTGCAGGAGTGCCCAGAGTCTTCAGTGGAGGGCTCTGCAAGTGCAGACCTGGCGAGCCACATGCCCATCGAGTTTGTCTGCAAAATTAAGTTTACTGAGGGTGATGAGGCCAACACGGTGCCATCCAAACGAGGTGGCACTGGTCCGTTGGACGAACGACTTGGCCAGCCCAGAGGAGGAGGTGTGGCAGACCTGGCTGCCTTTGCAAGCTCCTCATCCCTACATGGACTGGCTCAGGCACTGGGGTCATCAAGGTCAGGCAGGGTAGGAATGCGGCAGACCCTGTGGGCCTTGGCCCTGCTGGCATCACTGGCACTCTTCCTCTACCAGGCATCCCGGAGTGCAGTCGCCTACCTGGAGCACCCACACCTGACCGCCCTGAGCGAGGAGAGCCGGCGTGAGCTCACTTTCCCTGCAGTTACTCTCTGCAATGTCAACCGCTTTCGATTCTCAGCACTCACAGATGCCGACATCTACCACCTGGCCAACCTCACAGGGCTGCCGCCTAAGAGTCGTGGTGGACATCGGCCAGGGGAGCTGCAGTACCCACCCCCTGACATGCTGGACATCTTCCAACGCACAGGCCACCAGCTGGAGGACATGCTGAAGAGCTGCAACTTCAGTGGGCAGAACTGTTCTGTACATGACTTCAGCGTGGTGAGTACTGCCTGTAAACCTTGCTGTTTCCTTTTGACTGTCTGGAAGGTTCTTGTAAGGTCTTGTTGGTGCACATTTGGCTGCCTCTTAAGACCTTTTGGTCAGCAGTTGATATATATGTTGGCTGGGACAGCCCTGGGCAACCTAGATAGCTGTAGCCAAAGGTAACCATCAGTGTTTCTTTGGTCTTCCATGACCGGTAAGTTGATTGCAACACATAATTCCTCAATAAAATGAACACCTTTCAGCTTTCGTCATTGCTTTCATGTCTTATCAAAGACTAAAATCTTGCTATCAAAGTTATTGTTGTCCATGCCCTTTTGACATTTAAAGTTAAAAAGATAACACTATGACACTAGGCTACCTAGTGAAACCTCCTTGTTTGGAACTTTTCAGCCATGATAACTGACTTTACATCCATGGGCTGATTGGAGGCTTGATTCTTTCTGGGTAATATCAATGAGCACTCATTGCCCCTTTTTTAGAGGTCCACCTTGGCATTGGATTGGTTTAGAAAATTCAGATTAGATGTTCCCATCCTAATACAACTACACAGAGGTGAAGATTGAGCTTTCACTTGCAGCCTGCTGATCAAGAGCAATTTCCTTGTTGAAATTCATGAGTGTATGAAGACATCGATGACTCCTGCTTGTCTCCTGCTTGATACTGCAAATCCCTGAATGAGCAGAATGAAAAAGTTGCCTGCTGAGTTCGAAAGATGTTTTTTCATAGCTCCACCCCAGTTTCATGTATGATAGCCAGAACCATGACACTGACATGAACCTACACACTAAATATAGAAGCGCAAGAGGAGAGAATGTAGAAGCCATTAGGCACCTGCGTATTTCTGCTGTCTCACTTCTGTTGTTTGAACTCTCCTCCGCGGCGCTCTGTCTTTCATTTTTCTCCATCTCTTTCTCTTTCTGTTATATCACAGTCTGTCTCTCGTGACGCTGAATGTTATTTTGGCCACAGAAGTGATGAAATATGCAGGAGATGGACAGGGGACACGATTCCTGCATTAACCGAATCAACTAGGAGGAGAAACGCGGCTCAGATTGTCTTCGCCAAGTCCCACACACAGTCCTTGAGACAAATGATACCACTGGCATAACACATTTGGTGCAAAATACGCCTTGTTTTGTAAACAGTGCCCATTAGATTAAAAAGATTCAAATTTTTTGGGACCTCTGAGCAACTCAAAGTGTTTTCCAAGTGTCTGATCTGTCTAGTGTCTTTCATTTTAAGTTGCTTTCCAGGAAGAATGGTTTGATAACAAAGTCAGAGTTCAGAGGAAATTCTACAACACAACTAGTTTGAATTAAAGATAATTAAGAGCCTATAACAATTCACTTGAACCATAACGTGGACATAACCACCCAATAAACCCGGCAGTAAGCTGTAATG
Organism: Brachypetersius altus; assembly: GCA_037974465.1. Taxonomy (NCBI): domain Eukaryota; kingdom Metazoa; phylum Chordata; class Actinopteri; order Characiformes; family Alestidae; genus Brachypetersius; species Brachypetersius altus. Next base: position 3,552,351 of record JBBPDB010000108.1, read on the forward strand.
ACAGATTTTGTTGATTAATAGTAACAGTTATTTATAGCCATTGTGATGAAAGATGCCATAATGATGTTCTGACAGCATATGATACATTTTGTATAGTCTAGTTAACTGCCCTTAACAGCCATGCCAGTAATTGCATATAAGTATACACTGTTACAATACTGGACAAAATCTGTTATGACAGCACAAGAGATCTGCCACACCATGTTTACGGCAGGGTTATAATAGTGTTCTCTCACAGATTCAAGTTGATTTTCTTTCCTCACTCTATGTTTCTGGTTAAATTGACCTCATCAGAAAAGACACGGCATGGCTCCTTCACAAGGGAGTGACAATTCAGAGTGGCTGAATGTTAAGTTTTAATAGTAACGACTCCAAGTGAGGTGAACTGTAATTTTTAATGGAAAGGCTATCTGTGTGTTGCATATTTGAATGTGTATTTATTTGCTAGTGTGCGTGTGTGTGTGTGTGTTTGTGTGTGTGTGTGTGTGTGTGTGTGTGTGTGTGTGTGCGTGTGCTTTATAGCCCTGTCTAGCATCTGTTATTTTTTTAAGCCATTTGTCATTCATTGTTTGGATGTGATGTTCAATTCAGAGGCACTCCATGAAATCTTGCCTGTGACATATTCTGTCTGTATTGTCTTATTATCCCTAAATCCCCAGCAAGACACCTGTCAGGATTAGATTTACTTGAACATGATCGGAATGAAAAGGCACTGGACAGTTAGGTTAAAGATAGCTCTTCTCTCCAGCCCAGGGTCTTTCAGCGTCTTTATGTTTGAGGCTCCATTTTTTCTAATGCAAATGATTAGCCTTCCATGTATTGCCTGTGGATTACTTTTTAAAACTTAATTACGATATCATGTGCCTACAGGCATCAAGGGGCAACAGTTTATGTTGTAGCACTCTATGAACAACACAAGCAAAAGAGGCTTTGCTCAAGGGCACACCAGCAGTGGGCAGAAAAGCAGAGACACAGCAGGGACACCCGAGCTGCCCAAAGACGAATACCTTCTGTTTTCAGGGGAAATGCCCGCACCACTGAGCCATGCTGATGTAACGAAAACGACAAGGTGAACACTTTGGAGCTTATTTCAGACTTACCTTGTAGCTCCTTCATGTTGGTGTAGAGTAAGAGGCTGCTGTCTGTCTGTTAATACACATATTACACTCCATCCTCCAACCCCAAAAACATTTCAAATTCATTTCTACATGATTATTTTCTAACCTTTCTTCATCCATTACAATTAAACAGGCTAGTGTGTTTTAAGACATATTGAAATGAGCTCTGTTCTGACTGGCTGCCTTGTGTTGTGCCTGTTTAAAAAAAAAACAGTCCAGATTAAAGCTGCACGATATGGACAAAATTTCAGTACAGGGAGTCCTCAAGTTATGATGGAGATCTGCTCCTTTGACAGTGATGTAACTCAAATTTTGGTGTCGAAACACACCCTAGACGAAGTTAATAACCTGACCTAACACAGTTGTAAAATCTATAAACACAACTAAAAGAAAATGACAAAAAGTGAAACCATGATAAAGGCCAAAAAGTCGCCAAACAGCAACACAAATGGAACACCTGTACTCCCTCACTCATACAGCGCATTTCTGCGTATTCTTCCACCACATGCCACTAAACTAGTTCGCCCACATGAGCAACGTACTTATGCTACAAATTTGCTACTACATATTGCGATTGTAAGGACTCTCAGAATATCAAAGAACCGATATCACTTTCCAGACATTAAAAAGGCTTGAAGTCTGTAAATATTATTTCTGATGATACATACAGTTCATGTATCACCAGTAGCTGTGATTGGTCACCCTGTCAAAAATACTGTGATTGGTTAGAGGCATTTGCATGTGGCAGACTTTTTTGATACAAGTGTTATTGAGACGGCTGATGCTGCAACAACCATTAGTTTGTTTTATGCAACTGTGGTCCAGACTGAAACTACTGTAGACTGACCAGGTGGATGTGTGTAAATGCACCATGAGTTCACACCATGAGTTAAAAGTAGGTTGTTTTCAAGCTAAATGTAAATATATGAGCAATGTAGACTAGGAAGTAATGGTTACAGGTTATAAATATTTTTTATTTTAAAAATAAAGGGATAAAAACGGTAGGTACTTTTGATGAGAGAGAACAAACTTTTTTCGATTATTTTGATGCTCTCATAAACCTAAAGCACCAAACACACTGTATACTCTATACATATGGCACAAGTACTACTACTGTGTCAGACAACAGAAGGGCTGCAGTATACAGTGGTACACTTGAAATTTAGGTAAACTTCATAAAATAGCCAGTGAGTGGAGGTCCAAGGTCAGTGTCTCCAATAAAATGGATGGTGAGCTCATGCGGACATAATCTAAGGACTTGTTGCAGACAATTTGATCCCCCTTATAGTCTTCCCCGACGGAGTCAGTGGCCAAACTAGACTATGTAAATAGCAAACGGACTGATTTGCACATTTAAATATCCTTTAGCTAAATGTCAGTAAATCCGAGGCAGTTTGCTTTTGAGTAGGCTATGGCAGAAATCCAGCTCAGTAACCTGGGAGGCCAGGTCAAGTGATTCTGCAGATATGATGATGATGATGATGATGATGATGATGCTTTATTGTGCTTGTCCACTGTTCAACATTCAACTAACCTTAAATCTAATCCCAATTCTAAACTTAGTATTAATCCTAATCTACTGAATTTTACCCACAATTAAAGTCTCTGTATCTGTAGATTATCTATCAGGGACCATCAAATTCGAGTGGGACCAATATTGCAAGAGGGAGATTTGTGGATGCTTTAGTACCACAATGATTGTGTCCCTTCTGATATGATCCAGGTGTGTGTGTGTGTGTGTTTGTGTGTGCGTGCGTGTGTGTGTGCGTGTGTGTGTGTGTGTGTGTGTGTGTGTGTGTGTGTGTGTGCATGTTCTGGGGCATGTCTCACGGTAATCTGTTCTGTAAATAATGACCAAACACAACAACCTTGTAGGCAAACAAAGCAACAAGCTAACGCCCCTGGAGATTGTCAGAAACTCAAAGAGCGGATCGACCCCCGCTCCCACCGCTGTCCTCTGGCGCCATAATGATTTTAGCGTTTGATTTTCCACACTGGAGCTGCATAAATTAGTGAAAGTCTTGTAAAACATTAATCAAAGCTCTCCCAAGCAGGGGCAGTAATGGATGACTCTGTCCTGGTGCTCATATAACATGGATTTAACTAATCACTTCTCATATGTGCAGACAAGTGCGTGTCCAGCTGTTTTCTCTCTCTCTCTCTCTCTCTCTATCTCTCGCTCTGTGTCTCTCTCTCTCTCTGTCTCTCACTCTCTCTGTCTCTCGCTCTCCATCAATACATTGTCATGATTGGTATATCAGAATTGGTTTTCTGTGGTAAACTATGGCTACAAAATCTAGGACTTCAGTTTGAGCCATTACTGCTAAAATTTGGTCAAACAGGAGAAAACCCAGAGTAACTTTTCTTTCCCACTAAAGAAATGTTACAGTAGGTAGGCCCCACCGACTGTAAACCAAAACAGGATTGGTTGATGGCTTTTAACTGTTTAAAGACGTAACTCAGCTGGTTGTACCCAAATACCACTCACTTTTTCCAGCCAAAACTTAACAATGAACTAAGAGTGTTACTGCAGTGCCTGCAGAGCTTAAATACTTCAGGCATGATATCACAGACATTTCATTTTCAAATTACTGTTTGTATTTCTCAGCCCTGATAGTTCTGCATGGATGGCATCACACCATGAAATGGACTTTTAGATTTAACCATGCTGAACAAACATTAGATCCATACTGTAAAAACATATTGCAACATCTTGACTGATAAAAGTAAGTTCAAATGAGTTAATTGACATTCAAATAACAAATGTGAAACACATATTACTGTAATAGAAATCTAATCTATTCTATTCTATATCTAATGAGCTCAGAATTTGTCAGCCAGGTTACTTATTTTTGTAATTTGCATAATTTGCCAAACAGTGCTTTTTAAACTCTTCACACAGACAACAAGTATTTATATTCTGTTCCATAAAATAGCACCATCCCTTTTACCAAGCATTTTACTTTTTACATGTTTTATCCAGTAGCACCCAATAGTTTCCTCTAGTGGAAGTCTTGTTTCTTTTCACTTTTACAAATAAAGTCTTAATTGGTATCATTAAGGAATAAAGGCTGTGACAGGCTGTGTTCATTAACTTTACTACAGTGACTTAGTTATCATCAAATTCCATACAGGCAAATACTGAAATATTGAATTTGATCCTTTCCCAGCAATCTCATGTTCCCTCTTCTGTACTTAAAGATCTGCCTTAAAAGTGCTTTATAGTAAACTGCCATTTATGGTAAATCAGCTGCAAATCCAAGCTACCAAATCAATTAAACCACACACTACATATATGGGCTCTTGGGTAAAGAAGAAATGTAACTGTAGGATTGTCATGCACCATTGTTGCTGGTTCATTTTTGTACTCTTCAGCCAAATTGTCTGGAACCCTTGGCGCCCAGAAGGCCTTCTCCTGCAGCTTGCTGGTTAAAGCAATTGGAGGAGCCAAGCTACCCGGCTTTAAACAGTGAAAGAGCACTGAAATCTCCTTCCTCTGGACGTGTTCGTCTCAGACAGCTTATGACTAATGCGTGAGTGCTACGTGATGTTGGCAAACCACTCAGTGCTCTCGGAACGTTCTCAACTAAATTAGCTTAGCCCTGACAAAAGCTGAATTTTATATTTATTTTCTATTCTCCTGCAGAATCAGATGCTCTTCACCAACGTTCCTAAGCCTAATTGAATGCCGATAGTATGATCTGATGGAATGCTTGTATGGATTTCGCCGTGTACGTTTATGACGTGCGCTCTTCGTCTCCTTTCCGAACTAGATCTTCTTTCTTCGTCTGTTTGTTCATCTTCACATCCTGATGCTATTGATAATAATATCCTCCGAGTGAGTTGCCAAAGTCTGAAAAATCTATATGAGTCACAGGAGATGAAGTGGTTTTCATGTAGAGTGTGTTCAAATCTCATGTTATTTAAGATGTTTTATTTGTAAATTAACAAAAGCAGAACGGTTATACACTCTGTTAAATGGTTCTCTGTATTCTTCTTGTCTCATTTTACCAAAGTTGTTCAGACAGCTTAGTCATCGTGGACAAACAGCCAACAGGGTTGCGGGTTCGTGGAGGTGAGTTTAATGGGTTGCTGGGTGCGGTGGGCAACAAATAAGAGAAAAAATGAGTGATAATGACATGCACTCAGTATGAAGTTGTATGAGCTATGCATTAATAAGAACATTGTTGTCTTTGTCACATAATTAGATAGCAATAACTGTACCATAATACCTTGATTCAGTCCAACTGTAAGCAGCCTGGCTGTCAACATAGTAATGTCATGTTATACGACTCTCATGGAATAGTGCCTTGGGTGGTTTTTTTTGCAGTTTCGTTTAATCTGTCACTACACAGAATATAACTTACTTAGTCAAACATTTAAATGTTTATTCCTGTGCCTGTGTGTGTGGAGGTTTGATGGGTCTGGAGGCTGTTTCACTGTGTCACAGGGGGTGCGTGGGAATGCAGGATGGCAGTGGTGTGAACTGCAAAGGCTGGCAAGGACCACAGCCCAGAGCAGACAGCTGTAGGCTAGAACAACACAAAATTTCGTTGGTGCAAGCAGACATCATATGTGGCTGAAGTGGGCAGGTGCGGCCATTTATCATCAAGCCTGTGCAGATCTATTCTCCAACAAACATCCCACCGAAAGGGTTTTAGGGAAACCAAAAGTAATTATTTTATGGCAGCACATAACCAACCCTTTACTTATATGAATGTACAAAGCCATAGAGAGGTAGATAACCCTAGTCCTAACCCTATCCCAAAAGGAAAAAGTCTTTAGCAATGTGAATAATGCCACATGCCCAAGATCAATTGGAAATCAGAGCAGAGTGCATCTGGTAATGACAGCAACAGGCTGAAGGCTGCATCTTTTTTTTATCATTTATTTAATTTATTATTTTCCATTTTTTCTTTGAATGCATCTTTTTTTTTTTTAATAGCTTTATGTGGTCTGACACAATCACACATGCACACACACACACACACACACACACACACACACACACACACACACACACACACACAGGCACACAACGCTTTGGAATACAGAATGGGTTCTTCCTCCACATACACATACGGCTATTCAGAATGTCACTGGATTTTCCATTATAAAAATGACATGTGCAACTCCAGCAGATTAGGCTCTTTGGCTTATAGTCTTCAGTGTGGTTGCTTGTCTTCTGTCTTACCATTTAGAATCATCTCATTCAAGCTGTGTTTGTGTGTGTGTGTGTGTGTGTGTGTGTGTGTGTGTGTGTGTGTGTACGCATGCATGTGTATGTGTGTGTGTGTGTGTGTGTGTGTGTGTGTGTGTGCGC
>JBBPDB010000108.1:3568288-3578456 GCA_037974465.1 Brachypetersius altus
GTGTGTGTGTGTGTGTGTGTGTGTGTGTGTTTGTGTGTGTGTGTGTGTGTGTGTGTGTGTGTGTGTGTGTGTGTGTATGTATGTGTGTGTGTGTGTGTGTATGTATGTGTGTGTGTGTGTGTGTATGTGTGTGTGTGTGTGTGTATGTCGCTCTGGATAAGAGCGTCAGCTAAATGCCGTAAATGTAAATGTAAATGTGTGTGTGTGATAATATAAGATATAAGGTATAATATTAAATAGTTCGCAAATATGGGCATAATGGTTTTCACACAAATGCACCTTATGATAAAACCTGCACACATTAAAGCTTTTAGTCAAATTTAAACACGTTGCCTTCTCTCTTAAATGTAGACTTTTTAGCCATCCTATCCTAGCTGTATATGATCCAGACTGTTTTCTAATTTGAAACGTTTACAGGAGCGGTTTCCCATAACAGTTATTGTGGTATGATATTGTGAAGATCCAGGTGTAGTAAAATACAAAAACAGACTAGAGTCCAGAAAATCGGAGATGGTAAAAAGGAATGCTGCTCTGTAAGCTTCTAGGAAGTTAAATGCTTAAATAATTTGGCAAACAGGAAGTGCTTGCCATAGAGATAGGTTGTCACTTAGAGTGTTGATAGTTTTCTCATAACATTTTTAAAGTGTTAGTTTCACCAAATAAAAAGAAAATATTGCACATATTATTACAAAATATGCCATATTTAAGCATGTTTCCTGTAGGCTGTTTTTTGATGACACACCTATGGTCTCTCCTGCCAAAAAGTGTTCTATGAAGTATCAGAAAAAAGGTTCCATTACTGATGCTATATAGAACCCATTTAAGCATTTAAATGGTCCTTTGAGTTGTTATGGCACTATATATAGCCATTTCCTTTACTGAGAAACCCTTAAAGAATCAATTTTTACAGGTGTCCATTAAAAATCGCTATGCCAAAGCACTTACTTTCATGCCGTTAGAAAGAGGTTTTGCATGCTGATGTGCATACACACACACACACACACACACACACACGCACACACATAACACACACTCATAATTGTCATCTCAGATGCCAAATCAAACAATCACTGGATCAACACATTTGCAAATAATAGCACCTTTAAGTGGAAGCATATGCTGGGTGTGTTGCAATAAAGCCAGCTCTCTCTGGCAGAGAGGGAAAAAAAAGTGATTTGTAATTTAAAGCAGACGGCCTGGGAATTTGATAAGGTAGTGTGGCTGCCTGCTGGTGGTGGACAGAGACTGCTGACGCTCGTCCTATTTTGCCGGAATGAAACTTTAACAGGTTGACCCCTGGCACCTCGCTGCCTCGTCTCCAAAGACCCTCGCTTTCCAGACCACTTATCTGGGTGATTGCTTCAGACACTGATCGCATTAAACCATCGTGAATCATCAATTAAAATAAATGTCCCCCACCAGTTTTGTTTTTTTGTTGAATGAGGGGGTGACCCAGTGAGGAACTGAGGACAGGTTTGACTTTGAGAAAAGAAAATCATGTATTTGCACTCTTCTCTTTTCACTGCATAAAAGAACAAAAATGGAATAGCAAGAGTTGAGTAAATGGAATGGCATCAGAATGAGGGGTGTGCATGTGTATGTGTGCGCATGTGTGTGTGGATCTCTATCTGCGCCCGTGTGCATATGTTTATGCGTGAGAGGCGGATTACCTCGTCTTACCTTGGCGAAACGCACTTATATTTCGAGGGCTCTTCAGTGGGCCCAGCACACGAGCGTGAAGTGCGTTGTTGGGAGAGTCTGCTGGCTGATTTCATGTGGAAACTGAACGCCTAGGCATGCTGGGGGAAATCCAGGTTTCAGCATTTAGGAAAATGGCTTCCAGTTGCTGAATATTGCTCAACCCAAGTGATGTTCTGTATTGTCCAGGTGTGGTCCATGCAAGTGGAGTGCTTCCTGTAAGCACTTATGATGAATGTCAATCTCTTTGTTCATCATTTGGCCAGAAATGTGGTATAGTTGCTTTCCATGCTACTACAGATGTGAAGACCTGTGGGCTGGAAAAAAAAATAAAATACGGAAACAGTTTTAACAGTAGAAATACAAGTTTGAACATTTATACACAGAAAGAAAAGAAACGTAAATGTACAATTTAAAACTACAATTTAAAAATGTATAATTTAAAAAGCCACTAACCAACACTGATTGGCCACAGCACCAAAACCATCTGTCTTAGATTGAATAGATACCCCAACTTGCCAGTAAAATTGTTCAGATATGTCAGTGTTTGCAGTGTGGCAGGGTTCTTTATGCTTCTGAAAGATGGAACTGCCATTAGGGAATATTGTTGTCCTGAAGGGGTGCCATCAAACTGAATCTGACTGCTTACCTTCATATTGCATACTGGTACCATTTCTTCCCCAGGTAAGCTACACCCACATATATCAGGCCATTCTCCTATTGTACCATGGTCCAGTTCTGATGTTCACATGCCCTCATGCCCTTTGTTGACAGTTTCAGTGGAAGACAGAGGTCAGCATGAGGCCTCTAATAGTTCTGTGGCTATGCAACCCCATTCACAGAAAGCTGCAATGCATTGGTTGTTCTGGCTCATTCCTATCTAAGCTTGTATGAACAATTTTTCCTCAACAGCTCTTGAGATCAGATGGGCTAACCTTCACTCCCCATGACTAATCACGTATATTTGATGTCCCTGCCTTTGTGATATGCCAAAATTAAGGAAAACTTCCCTATTTTGGAGTTTCCCTGCTCTATCACACCTGATTCTTCAAATTAATTAATTGTCTGAGGTGAAATGGGAGCTCAACTTCTGTTGTGGGGAATGGCCTGAACTGTTTCAAGAATTGAGTTTGATTGCTTGAAACCATCCATGGCAAGGGTTTAGGGGGCTGGGGTTAATAACAACAGTCTTAGATGTTTCAGGAATAAAACAGGACTAAGGTTAGAAACCACAGCTCTAGTGCACAAATTCCTGGGGTTGACCAGGACTAGATTTGGAAACCATTGCTCTAGGACACACAGACCATGTGTAGCCCGGGATAGGCTTGGGAAATGCTGTTCTAGAGTAACCTAGGGGTACATGGACTTTGAGTGGGACTTCAGGAGTGGAAGGGTACTGAAATGGAGAAATGTCAGATGGGCCCCCTCAAGGTGTGTGTGTTTTTCTCTTGGCAAACTCAGCCTTGGTGCTTCTTTCTCATCAGAGGACAGCAAGTGTGGTCGGTAGAGCGTGAAGAGGCAGATTTTCCGGTAGCGCAAGCCTGAGATGGGCCCCTGCGTCTGGGCCCCCACTCCACCAAACTGCCTCCCGCAGAGCTCTCACTGTCACAGTGCCTAGATGAGATTCTGCAGCCCCAGGACATGGAGGGAGGAGGGAGACAGAGAGAGAGAGAGAGAGAGAGAGAGGAAGGGAGAGAGAGAGAGAGAGAGAGAGAGAGAGAGAGAGATTGAGAGAGAGCTTGCTCCCGGCTCATTTCTCCACACATAAGCCCATCTGCTGGGCACCCAGGGTGGGACGACATCACTGCTCTCTACCAAATGAAAAAAAAAGAAGAGACCCCAGCACCACAGGAAGCCTGAATGCAATCCCATGAATCCCCGCGACTGCCATTTATTCTGCGGAAAGCTTTTAAAGGACCATCTCTCTCTCCTGGTGGGGGTGTGTTGATTTACGGTGCCCACGTCCATCATGACTTAAGCTGACCGTAATGTGCTACGAAGCTATGAAGAGAGTGCTCAGCGTATTCCGCCCTTTTTTTGAAATATGTGCTTGCTGTATATGTTTTCTTTTCTAGCAGAGTTAGTTCCATCAAGACACAGCACCCGAGGGGGTGGTGGAGGGGAGAAAAGGGAATTGACTCGGAGAGCACGAAATGGTGTTTGCAGGGAGCATCTTGTGATATTGTAATATTTACTGTTAGCTCCTCGGGCTACACGACACGCATGGCTGTCGCCAGCCAAGGGGAGGCTCTGAAGAGAGAGACACATCTGGTGCAGCTCCCCCACCTCCTTCACCCATCCACCCACCCTCTTCATCACGCTCTCTCTCTCATGCTCTGTCTTTTACCCTCTTAAGAGCCTGAAACTTCTCCATACTGGGAAACCTCCTTGCTTTGTCCTGCACCAGACCAGATCAAATGTCCCCAAAGCTGCCTTTTCAGTGCCATGGCGGCATCAAATAGTGTCGGAGGCCATATGTAGGAGGAATGGATCTGGTAGTCTAGTGGTTAGGGCATTCACCCTGTGATAAGGAAGTCGTTGGTTTGATTCCCAAGACTGCTAAATACCTCTGAGGTACCCATGAGCAAGGCACCATCTCCACACACTGCTCCCAGAGGACTGTGTTCCTGGCTGCTGATTCACTTGAATGGATTCAATTCAGAGGAAGAATTTTGTGCTGTTTTAGGCTTTTATTTAACAGACGCATATCAAACAAGGCACGAGGGCCAATACTCTTTCTCAAAACACAAATCCAAGGACAGATACACACCAGGGGAAATGTGACAACAGAGACATGAATCACTGGAACTGAAATACCGCGGGTACCAGGACCAGAACCAATGAAAAAAAAGTCACGTATTACTTAACCACAGGGCGGCTGTGAATCCTTATTGACGAGCCGTCAAACACACCATAAAAGTCCCAACATATATCAGTTAATGGCGGCCACAGTGTGAACAGCACTAAATTCTTCCTCTGCATTTAACCCATACACCAAGTGAAGCAGCGGGCAGCCAGGAAAACAGCATCTGGGGAGCAATGTGTGTGTGACATTTTTTTTTTTTAATTGCAAAGATTAACCAATAAAAAAGTCACATGACCTGCACTGTTCAATCACTAGGTCATATCTCAACATGGTGTAACCTCCCTCCTCACACATTCACCATCACACTGTCACACATTCACCATCAAACCAAACATGGAACACAAAACATGTTCTAAGTCCAACTTTGCCCCAGCCACTGTCACCCAGACTTCATAATGCTGGCCAATTCCATTCCAAACTCTTTCCTCTGTCAGCACCCAGTCTCCTACTCACAATGTAATTAACTTTGTAATTGCATTAGTATTGGGGAGAGAAGGGTGTGATTGTTGAAACTGTCCCTCCTTCACCCCACACACACACACTACTCTAGCCTTAGCAAGATCCTGCCATACTGGTTTTGCAAGCCCTTTAGTGAGATCCTGAGTAGGTTTCAGAACTCTCTCATAGGCTCATGTACAGCTGTCACATAATTCATTTCTTTAGCATTCTTTTACCTTTGACTATAAAATATTACCATATTACAATATTAAATACTCTTTATGTAATAACATAGTAAGGGGTTTTCCTCTTCATAAAAGAGAGCAGAGTCAGCCAGCTGTTATTGACTGGCAATAAGGGATTTCAGGAGAGAGCCCTTAGGTGAATAATAAAACATTATCTGTAGGCTTGAGGTGCATTGTACATGGTATATACACCTCCACTGGATTAAAGATGTAAGGAAACGGGCGGGTGTCAGTATATATTTCCGGCATTTGAATCATCCTGCTTGACTAATACTCTTTTGCTCTCGCGTACCGCACAAAGTACCCTAGCCCCTGTGCTTTCTCCTGCTCTGGCGATTGACACTGACTTTGAAGAACATACTGCCATTTTGCTCCTGTTTAATTGAAATGCAAACTACATCCGTGGCTGGGCCGAAGAATTTGCAATATTCTTTTTTTTTTCCTTTTTTTTCAGGCAAGGATGATAAAGGCTTCTGCTATTTCTGTGGCTATCGACTTGGTCATGTGTGTAATTGCTTCATGTGGCTTCAGCCCCTCAAATGCACCAATGTAAATATTAAAGAGAGTGAGCTTAATAAAATGCTGTTCAAACAATACCAGACCAATCTTTCTTCAAGTCCGTACAGCTACACATGAGGGGCGGGGAGGGGGGGTCTATCAAGATGGAACTAGTTATCTAGAAAGAGAGCGAGAGAGAGAGAGAGAGAGAGAGAGAGAGAGATAAAGGAAGTGGACAGAGTTAAAGAAGGAGCCTGTGAAGGAGAAAAAAAGAGCAGGATGGAGGTGGAGCCTATAGATCAACCTGCCTTTTTAATGGTATTGATTGGCTGCTGGGGCAAGGCACATCAGATGAAGGTCAACGTCCCTACATCACCTTGACCTTGGGCTGCTAGCAGCCTGATGACCTTTGACCCCTGTGGTCTCAAAGCGAGGACGGACCAAAGGCCCCCCTCCTCCACCACCAAGCAACCTACCGCCCCATCTGCTTCGTCTCCTTCAAAATGAGAATTGACTTTCCTCCCCTTGGATGCTGGAAATGTGGGTTAAAGTATGTCAATAATGTTTCACAAGAACAATTTCTCTCCAGAACAGTCTGAGCTGGAACGTTATGACATTTGGCGGCAGAGGGGAGGGGGGTCCAGGGTGATGGGGGGGTTATGCAGGGGGTGGTGGTTCCTGCTCCGCTAAGGCACTTGAAGGGAGTTGTTGGCTGCTAACTGCACAGATGTATTGATCGGGGCGCTTAAATTGCGCGTGCACACACTCCGAAGTATATTGAGATTCAGGCACAGGGCATGCTGAGTGCAGGCAGCACTAGCACTGGTCTAATGGTAATTGCTTTCGATCCTCACGCGTATCCATGATTTACCACCTTCTCCTGACAAACGTCCGGACGAAAAAATATTTTGAGAAGAAAAATGTATCAAAATGTCCCCCATTTGTTTTGCGGAACAGACCCTTCTGCGCTTCTGCTGGCCAGAAGCAGACTGGGCCTCAAAGGAGGGTTTCATTAATATTGCAAAGCAGAAAAGCAGTGTTTAAGTGCTGTAGTAGGTCATTAGGAGAAAGGACACTTGGCTTTGTCCTGGCTCACTTCATCAGTGTTGGACATTCTGACTTTGTGTTTGTGTGTGTGTGTGTGTGTGTGTGTGTGTGTTTGCAGAGTCCCAAACACCATTACGGCAAATGGATTGAGGAAGGAATTGCCTGAGCCTCGCTAAAATAGTCAGGTGCTATTAATTCTCGCCAAACATGTTATTCAGTGTCTCTAGCACAAACTTAGGACTTCTAACAAAGGTTTGACTGAGCTGATTGTGGCTGTAGCTCATCAGTGCCCAGGTTTTACTGCTGCCTTATTAGGGCAAAGTGCCTGAGGAAAGCGTACTTTATTTGTAACCTTTGTTTCCAGCTTTTCTACTTCAGCCATTTGTTTGGTGTCATCTTTGGGAAGGATGTCTTACAGAGAACATGCTGTAGGAAAGAGTCAATAAGAAAGTGTGGAATCAATTGTATCAATAGTAGCTTGACTTTTCGCTACACTTTTAAATGTGGTTCAATGGAGCCACTTAGGTTCCTTTAAGATCCTTAGAATTGTTCAAAAGAATAATGCACATATTATTAAAAAGAATATTCAAATAAAATGTTATATGACATTGATCCAGTTTGACCCTTTTATTTTTAAAACTGCACTCAATTTGCTAGCAAACCTACACCAATAAAAATGAAGATGCCAAAAACAGCTGATTTCAAAGACTAGAAACATTTTATCCATGAAGTGTGAGAGTGCAAAATGTTTTTTTCTGAAGAGCTTCATCATTTTAGGAAGAACATTTAAAAAATAACTTTAAGGTTCTTTCAACTTTTAAAAGGTTTCTTGCACTCAGAAATTTCACGCAAGGAATATAGGTAAATAAGCTTCCTCTCCTTCTCTTCCTTCTCTCACTCTATTCCTCTATTCTTCTCTCATTCTGGCAGGTTCTCCACAAGACAGTTCATTAAGGGAGATTTGAATCTGCCTGAGCAGAAGCAACTGTTTGTATCTGCTCTCCCTGCAATCTGCCAATGGTAATCCTGTTTACACTGCCTGCAAAACAACTAGTGGGCTCATCCATTCCAAACTGCCGGTCATCCTGTCAATAACTGAAACGCTGGCCCAAAATTTATGTCTCCATGCTCACACTGAGGCCATGAGATCTTACACATCAGAACACAGAATCAATGTGAGTTATATATTTTACATGTTTTGGGTCAGTTTGCCCTACTTGTAAATGTACTTTTAAGTAGTTCTTAGAGCTTCTTGCTGAAACAGGAACTGAAGGTATAGCACAGCATCTCTATACCTTTGATATATTTAAGCTACACATATATATTGCGACGGCGGGCCCCTGATTCCACGGCACCAGACTAAAGGTGCTCCTCCCTCGACTGTGCCGGACCCCTTCAGCACCTGGGACAGCAACTGCCCCTCATGCCAGAGTGAGTGGGTGGTACCCAGGGACAAGCCACACCTAATGATGATCACTGAGTTACCGTTAATGAGCAGAGGATTCTATAGAAAAGGGGCCTCACCCTAGGCTCAGGGATTGCATTTGCACTTGGTTAATGTTCTTGCCCCTTACCTTAGGTACCAGCACAGAGGACTATCTATGAGCTCACTGAAGATGTCGGTGCCCAGCACTCTACCCCACAGCTGGAGTCTTGGCTCCACCTCTCCTGCCCAGCACCTCTCACCACCTCACCCAGGCATCATCTACATTCCCTTTTTCCCTACTCCCTATGTCTCTTCACTTGCTTGTTTATAAATAAATACTTGTATTTTCACCTGCATTGGCTGTCCCAATGTCGCATGCCCTGGCACTGAAAAGGCTCACAAAAGAATCAGAAAAAGTGTATGCTTTGGTAAGTACCTGATAAAAGTGGTTCAAGGATGGACAACCAGTGAACTGGTGACGGTAAAAAATGCCCAAGGCTCACTGATGTATGTGTGTAGAGTGAAGGAAAGCCCAACTAAATGGAGCTCATAGAAGAGTTACTGTAGCACAAATTGCTGAAAACTTTAATGCTGTCTGTGAAAGTGGATTTTACTGCAAACAGTGCTGCCAAAACTACCTACAATGGGTTTACACCTTGCTGTCAGCAAGACAAATGTCACGGCCCCAAAGCTTTGGAATACATTGCCGTTGGGTCTTCGTTCAATCACCACACTGCAAGAGTTTAAGTCTAAACTCAAAACTTACCTGTTTGAACAATGTTACCATTCATAATTTTACTGTATACTCTGATATACTGCTGTACTTGATGCATGAAGTTTGAATGTTTGTATTTCTGTGTGGTCTGCAACTGCTACCACTTGTCGTCGGACCAGGCAAATGCCTCATGTCAAATCGTTGTGTGAACTGTTGTTATTATTGTTGTTTATGGATTGCTAATGCTATTGTTCAGCGTCCTTGAGCTTGGGAAAGGCGCTATACAAATTAAACTTATTATTAAATGACCAGTTGACTTGGCATGCAAATTTCCCAGATCTTGACCCATTCAAGCATCTGTGGCGTGTGGCGTACGAACTATTTTGATCCATGTAAACTACACCTCAAAACTTTCAGGATATAAAAGGCACAGGAAACCATCAGAGGTGAAGTCCATGTCAGAGTGGAACCTACACAAATTTAGGTAGACAGTTAATGTTATGATTAGGGGTGTCGAATTTACACATTCACTGTGATCAATTAGTTACAGAAACAATAACGTATAAAAACAAATAATGCTGATTAATCCCACGTGACTTTGAGCACCTGCCTGGTTCTGGCCACAGGCGCTCTGTGAAATGAAGATGAGAATGTGCTGCCCAGCCCAGTGGGTGGAGAGTTTAAAAAAGGAAAGATGGAACTGTTGATTGGAGTATCATCCACTGCAACTGACGCAATAAGGAATTGTTGTATCATTTGAGTATATCACGTCTAAAATATCAGGAGCTAACCCTGCTTTTACCCCTCACACACACATCCCCTTAGTTCTATCATTGTTCCTGCTGAAGCATTTTTATTTTTTTCCCTCAACATATTAGGTCATATTTTTTGATTGCTGTCACCATTACTGCACAAGAACAGTGCAGAATTGAAGCTATTAAATAAAACAGTTATTCAATTAAAGAGATGCTGATTGATTATTCATTCACTCAAATTAATTTACATTTTTAAATACTTTTACAGCAAAAATGTGTACGAGTAATTTCAATGAATTAATTATAGATTAGATTAATTTTTAATCACATGACACCCCTAGTTATGACTGATTCATATATGTCAGGATCTACCAGATTTTGTCACGGTACGGTCAGTGGCCGGTGAAGGCCACTGCTTTTTTGTTGCCTTTTGGTGGTTCTGTTTTTGTTCTGTTTCTGTTCGTGTTTGAGGACTTTTAT
>JBBPDB010000108.1:3632767-3671463 GCA_037974465.1 Brachypetersius altus
AAACTGCAAATTTTCCTATTTTTAGAAAAAAAAGACCCCCCCCCCCCCCTTCTTTGCTTCCACAACACTTTAATTTCATTTTAAACTCAGCTTACATTACTCTTAAAAACATACTGTATAATTTACATTGAACTGCTGACTCATGCAGGGCTAAAATGTAAAATAACCAGTGAGTGAATACAGTATTATGTCTAGAGATGGGCCCGATCCGACATGATATTGTTACCGGGTTCGATATAGCCGTAAATTCAATATCTGATACTGGTCAGACAGCCCTGATCTCTATATTCCAGTTCGCAGCTTGCGCTGGACCTTAAACTGGACGAGATCCGTCATCGCCCCAAATACCATGAACCTGCGGCAACTTCAATCTGACTCCGAATTCACGTTATTTAAAATGTATTCGTTTTGAACTTTTTCACACAGTTGTTGCTGCTAAAATGGACATAATACTTGAATTATTTTGATGATTCTCTCAAAACACTCCGAGGCTAAAGTTGGGCATCTCGTATCTTGGCCGGTCCACCGTAAATACAGCGGTTCGATTATAGTCTGCCCATGTCATGTTTTTATTAGTGTTGCACTTTATTTTCTCTCTTATTTTCTGTGTTTTTGATATTTACACAATTTTACAGCTGTTGCTGCTACCTTTTTGTAAAATGTGACATAAATAAATTCCTTTGGAATGCCTTTAAATTCCATGTAGTTATGTATATTTTTTGCTCTTCTGATAAGTGCTTAGTAGTTTATTATTCTGTGACGTAACCTTACTAACAGCACAATTTCAACAAAAATAATGCTAATATTAAAGTAAAAAAGGTGCATTATATCGAAATTGGAATCGGCAGTCAAGTATTGGAATCGGACCGGAAGTGGAAAAATGTTATACTGTATTCTAGCAGCAGACATTACCTGTGTATAAATGCAAAGAAATGCAAACACTGAGGTTGACAACAATAATTAATTATAGGAAATAGCAGTTGAAAAACATACAGTATATGAAATGTATATAAAATTCAGTGTATAAAATAAAGTTTGGAAAATGATAATGTGAAAATGAAATATGAGTGGTAGCATACAAAAACAAAGCTACGCCCCTCTAAAAGCCACCCTTCAAATTCCATTTTGTATGCATTTATAATACATAGCCTACATTTTCTGTGAAATTTGTATTGCTTCATGTACCAAAATTATCATTCTGATCATATTCCTATTTTTTCTTAAAGTGCCTTAAAGACTGACATATGTAAATGGCTCTGCTCTGATTAGCTGCCCTGTTTTATGATTCATTCAAAAATTAGTCTGGGCTGAACCCACCTGCAAATTCTGTCAAAGTAGGAGGGGCTAAACTCCAGTTTGCCAAATAAGACCATGTGGGCAAAGCTTAGTTTTCTTATTTTGTCGTGAAACTGGGAGAGAATGGTGCAGTTTCAAATGAGCAGTACATATATCAGCAGTACATACACCTTTATTTTGAAAAATGTAGGTCTTCTATGATGGGGACCGTTAAAATTCAGAATTCGGAGTAAAGTTAGAGCATTGTGAACTGTTTACCATGTTGAAAAAGTCTAGACTGATCAATAAAGCTGTGAAATATAAGCATGCCAAAACACTCCCATCACAAATTCCCTCTAATGGTATAGCAGAGAGTGGTCCTGATTTTTTAGGGCCCCATTTAGAACAGAGTGCTTATCGCTTTCTTTCATCTCTCTTACTCTTTGTTTCTCTCTCTCCCTTTTTCTATCTCTCTCTCTCAGCTGCGACTATCGTGCCAGAAAGTGGCTGGGAGAGAGTCCTCACACTTTCTTAGTCTCAGTAGACTGAGTGGAGGGAAAACGAGATCTGTGTTAATCGCCTCTCTCTCTCTCTCTCTCTCTCTCTCTCTCTCTCTCTCTCTCTCTCTCTCTCGAGCTGAGCTAGGTGTGCGTGCGAGTATGTGTGTGTGTGTGTGTGTGTGTGTGTTTCTGGCCGGGGTGTTCCGGCATGTTCTGCTGGCCTGTAGATGCTGGAGCGTGGCACTCTGATGGGTGAGCTGGCAGAAAACAGGCTACGCTGTGACCGGGAACTCCATTAAAAACTACACTGAACGCTTTGATTACTGTGACTGAGCAGCCAAGTGTGAGAGCGCGCGGGCGCACGTACACGCATGCAGGTGCATGCGCACATGCCGTTTCTTTGACTTTTTTAGTATGAGTGTGTGAATTTCCCTCTCCCTCTCTCTCTCTTTCTCTCTCTCTCTCTCTCTCTCTCTCCTCTTCCCTCTCAGTTAAATGGCCTGTAAAAGCAAGTGTACATAATGGTGGTTTTGGCCTCATTTCCTCTCGCGCTCACATTCGCGGTGTAAAAGCTAATCACTGACTTCGCGCTCGTGAGAGATGGTTTGGGGGAAAAAAACGACACCAACCGAAAGTCACAAATGGAAAGAAATGGTCTGAAATGTTTATGAGAACAAAACATATAAAAGCGCCCTTTTATCTGGGGGGTGGGGGGGTGGGGGGTTGGGTCATATTCTTCTTCAACACCCTCAAGTCCTGCTTTGAAACCTTGAAGTACTTCTGGTATCCTGGATCATGGTGGCGTGGGAGGTTTCATGGCTATCTGGTGGCTGGCTTTAGAATAGCTGGGTCTGGAGTGTCTCTGGGGCAGGCTGCCTATTAAAAAAAGGGGCCAGACACTTCACAGTCAGCGAGCAGGCCAATTAATTCTGCCGAGGGCGATGCTCCCAGGTTAGCATTTGCTTATAGTGATAAATTGGCACTTTGTAGCCGTGGTAAACTACTTCCATCCTTTTCTTTTTTTTTTATGAGGCATCCCTGCCAGGGCAGGGGCTGATGTCGCGAAGGCTTTGCCGGTGATTAGGCCGGGGCCGTGGGTCCTGTTTTCACAGGGTCACTCCTGCACCGTCTGCTGGTGTGAAATTAATTAAAAGCTGCCTCATGCCAGCGGGCTCGGGCGATAACCAGCTACGAGCAGCGTGGCACCCTGGGAGCAGGGCTGCTCATCTTTGGGTTAAACTGCATAAAAAATATCAGTAGAACTCACGGTCTTGCAAGGTTACCTCATTACTGGGACGTTGCAGCAGATTAAAAATGACACATGCCCTCCATAGAATGTGAGGTAAATAGAATTTACTTAGAAGAATCAAAAATGCAGGACTTTCACTTCTTTGTGATTTTGTTTTGCCTATTTGTTTGTTTACTTTTTGTTTATTTGTTATTTGTTCAATATAGATAGATGGATGGATGGATGGATGGATGGATGGATGGATGGATGGATGGATGGATGGATGGATGGATGGACGGACGGATGGATGGATAGATGATGAAGATACCAATTTTAAATATTAAATCTACCTGTTTTTTTCTACATAATTCATTAAGATGGACACGTCATTCAAAGTTTGATGTTCTAGAGAATGATGCGGTGACAGGAACCACACATCTGAAGAGTCTAATGCCTTTGAAAGTCACACCACAGGATTTTGGATGAACTTTCTAGATATGATGCCTGAAGCATTATTTTGTGATTCTTTTGAGAGGGTTTTGGCCTAAAACTGCTATTCATGGTGGAGGGATACATGCAGTGAGTTGTGAGGCCCAGAAGAATGTATATCTTTGCTATATTTCCACAATCATTATCACAACTATTATGATATGCTGACATATTTTATTTCCCTAAAATTCCTTTAAAATCTGCTGGATATGACAAAACAACTGAAAAGAATTAAAGGTGATTTCAATTGAATGAATCCTTTCCTTAAAACACACTTATGGTAGTAATGTAGAAAAGCACAAAATTATCCTAAAGGTTAAATCATCAGCCATGTCAATCAAGTCAAATAAAATGGAATGGATTGTATTTTCCAAGACCTGTGAAATGTTTCTATTTGGTATCATAAGACAAATGATCAGATAAATCAAGTCTGTTGTACGAAACATAATTTGTTAGAGATTTAATCTTACTGAGTTAATCACACACTGCTTCTTAGGACCACCCATTTGATAAAACACCCTTTGTTTTACTTACCATCTCTGTCTTCCCATTTAGGCAACATTCTCTATGGTTTCCCCTTATAAGTTATGTTCTGTATTTTTGGTAACTGCTTAATAATAATAATAATAATAATAATGATGATGATGATGATGATGATGATGATGATGATGATGATTATGAAGAAGAAGAAGAAGAAGAAGAAGAAGAAGAACTGTTATAGTATTATATACTACTGCTTCTACTACTGTTACTCATAATAATAATAATAATAATAATAATAATAATAACCACAATGATGATAATAAATAGTAGTAGTAATTGCAGTAGTGTTAGGAAAATAATAACAATCACATATCATGATCATAGTACTTTACATTTGCTTGTGGCTCTCATAATTATTTCCTACTTTCATGAGTCGTCTTCGTAGAAACTGATTTTCTGTGTGATAATGTATCCTAGAGGTCTGGATCTAACTGAGTTTAAAAAACCCAAATATTAAATAAAATATATTACAATATTTTGGAGATATGTCACCCTGTTCTATATTAATTTCCTTCATTCTTACTTTAAAATTAATTAAGACAAAACAAAACTTCAGTAGGTTAAATGTAGGATGAATGTATTTTAGAAAGTGTCATGTTCTTCAAAGTATTTGCCTGGGTGTGAGAAGTTATTTTGCCTAAATTATTTATTAATTTGTGTATTTTCTCCCAAAAGTAGATCAAACGCAGTCATCAAGGTGTCATGGTTGTGTTGCCAGAAGTGTTGCCACTGTGTGACAAGGTGTTCCTCAAAATAAAAAAAATATAATTGCAGTTATACTGCAATTCTCTCATCACTACATAGCATTACATACTGGCCTCACAGCAATCAAATGATTCATAATAGATGTCTTTAGATTGAAACCTGATTAATAAGACACAAGCTCAATGGGGTTACGTGATTCTGAAACATTTTTATTAAAGGGAAATATTTTTTTTTAAATATTGTGTAAAATTTGGTATGCAAAGTGTAGCGTAAGATATTTCTTTTTTGTTTTTTTTTTTGTTTTTGTTTTGTTAAAGTAAACCGAATAGCCAGGCAGTGTCCTTTCCAGGAGAGAATGAGCATGTGTGGGGAGATTTCCGATGCCCGAGGAACCTTCTGGTCACCCATTTCCCGATGGAACTCGATCTGATACGGACTCCTTTTTCAGAGAGAGAGAAAGAGAGAGAGAGAGAGAGAACACTGTAAACAAAGCTCGCTCCGTTTCACCCGTGGCCCTTTTCGCCCGGTGCCTAGCTCTGGAAAGCTCACCAGCTCAAATTCTACATTTCTCCTAATGAAGACATGTGGTCTGCATTTACTCTATTTTCTGTTTTTTTTTTCTCTCGTTCTTCTTCTCCTTTTTCTTTATCTTTCCCCCTCGTTCCTTCCTCTCTCCTGAAAAAGCAGGACTATTGTATCTCTCTTCAGAGGCTGTGGAGTGGGTTGAGGAGGAGGTGGGGGGGGGTTGTTTGAGGGGCTCGCAGGCTGAAGGTTCTTTTTTCAGTATGGGCATCCTTTTTCATGTAGTAAAAATGTCTTAACGTCCTCCAGTCAATTCACATGAACCCTATTTCCCTCTAATTCAGACATGGATGTAAGTCATGGTCAACTGGCTTTGATTTATGGGTAGAAGGAGAGAAAAAAAAACAACCACAAACAACAACTGCTTCGGGAGTTCCTGATCGTTTCGGATGAAAGGCATACTGTCCTGATGAATGTTTTATTGAAAGGTTGAGGCAGAGCTTCTTTTTGTGCCTGGTGATGTTATGCACTTTATGGCTCAACAGGTCATATGAGTGTATTAATTAATAAAGACAGCCAGGAAATGTTCTCTCTTTCTCTCTTATATATATATATATATATATATTTATATACACACACATATTCACACATTGTCCTGTATGACCTGATATGGGCCCTGATACAGTACACATGACCAGATATGGGACATATACAAGTGCTATTTGTGTACATAGGATGGTCTTATGTTTCCAAACTGTAAAGAAAAGTAAAGAAAACTGTATTTGTAGTATTTCCCTTTGCTCGGTTACAACAAGCATTAGCTAAGTTTTCTTGACTTTTTCTGCTGGCAGTTTTAATGTATTCTTTTCTTTCTAAAACTCTAATTAAAGTGTTGCACTTGGGCCCTCTAGCACCTGCTCACTCTCATAACTACATAACCTACACCTTAGTTCTAACTGAACTGTTAAAATTAATAATGAGTCCAAGGTTCAAGGGGTTAAAATGTGTCAGACGGAAGCAAATTAAACCAACTCCTGTGTTTAAGAGAAGGGTTAAACAGCATCTCATTCTGAAGCTGACTAGCATGTTGAGGTTGTGCTCGCAGGGCCATGTGACTGACAGCTTCCCCAAGCATGCCTGACGGCGCTCCCCGCCTGCCTTTTGTCGACTTTTAACACCCTGAGTTTGTCAATCGACTCAGTGGCCTGAAGAGGCCTCCATTTTGTGAGGCGCAGGCTTTTCGGGCGCTGCCAAGTGAACTGCACGGGTGAAGAAAGAAAGGAAAGAAAAAAACACAATAAGCTGGGAAAAGTAGGGGGGGGGCTACTGGCTACCTGTGAAACAAAGCCAGAAGCAGGCGGGGGGAAAAAATATCCAGGAGAGGAAAAAGAGGGAACAAAAAAACGAGTGTCAGTGGCTGATACTCCCCGTGTCTTTTTCCCCACACAGCCAAGACTTGGAGTTTTAGGAGTGAAGGACAGCAAAGGGTTGGGTTGAAGGGGTGTAGAGGTGAAGGAGGTTGTGGGGGGGCTGTAGAAGTGGTTGAGCCTTGAATCCTTGTCATCAGGCCCTTCAGTATGAATAGGCCTAATGAATACGGGTAAGTAGTAAGAATTCATGGTCAGCAGCATCAAGGCAGGTAATACCGCCCACATTTAATTGGGAGCAGGTATTGGAAGGCTGTATTAATTTAATTGGTTGGGGGGGATGCTCTAAATGGGAAAAGACAAAGTATAATGGCCAAATTGTGGCGCACAATAGCACTTAGGCCAGGATTGTATGCAATCACTAATCTGCCGAGGAATGAGGCAATTCTGAGCCATTTTCTCAGTGAAACCAGCTGCACTGAGCTTGTCCCTTTTGTTCCCCCTTGGGAAAATGGGAGATTGAAACAGAAAATACCTTTACCCAGGCAATCATTTGCCACGTGTAGAAAGCGGATACAGCAGCGGGGCAATGGAAAAAAAGAAGGGATCTTTGTGGTGGAAGAAAGGATGGAGAGGCAGATAAAGGCTTAAAGTGGGGCCTGTCACGGTCAGCGGTGAAGAAATACAGTGATGATATTTGCGCTGACAGATGAGACTGCCCGGAAAGCTGGTCCTGTGTTTAGAGGCGGGAATCTGATCTTTAAAAGATATGAACAGGGATAATTAAAAGAGGACAGGTATTTAAGAATTGGACTTTGGTCATTAATACTGACAGACAGCACATAGTGATGTGTTTGCAATTTTAATAATGCTCCGACAGCAGTGGCCACACAAAAGGGTCTTGCGGGTGAGATGATGTAGACTAGCAGACAGTGAGCAATGTGTAAGTTAGATAATGTAATAATCAAAGTCTTGGATTGAGTTTCTTATAGAGCCATATCATGACTGAACTTTGAAAGAAAGATTTTGATGCTGTATATAAACATTGTTATATATATAAACACAAGTCTTCTGGTCTTCTGATGCCTTATGGTCCATGTGTAGACATTTAACTGCAAAAACAGCCCATTTTGAAGCAACTGTTTTTGTGACACTACAGAAACCTAATGCATTTACATGTATCCATCTTTTCAGTCTTTATACATAAAAAAATAAACCACAAGAAAAATGTAAAATATAGTTGCTTTCTATATCACAACTGGCACTGAGATCACAAAATCTATGATGAGAGAGATAAGATAAGATAAAGTGGGGAATTTATGTTGTTACAGCAGAAAGTGGAAGGTACAAATGTAAGAGCAGCAAAAAACAAAAACAAAATAAACAACAGAATGAAGCAATCCACAACACTATAATATAAAAAAGCACACTACACAGAGAACACAAAAATATAAATATAGATATTTGTGTGCGGCCACCCCTTGATAAATAACAGATTTTGGTGATTTTGTCATTGAAAAGGTGTTAACACAGTCGCTCTAGGAAATGGGAAAAAATACACAATATTTTCAGAAAACATTGATGCATAGTTACTTTTTATGCCATAAATTTAACAATAATATATATATATATATATTAGGGCACTGTGCAAAAGTCTGGACACCCTAAGAGTTCCAAAGTCTCAGATTCTTTTTACAAGGTTTTAGACCTTAAACAGCTTGTAAAATCTGATGCATGGCACCAGCTGTCATTAGTAAATGTCATTAGTAAATGTCAGCTGGTGCCAATTCCAAAGCTTTACAAATACTCTGACTTTCAAATCTAGTGCACACACTTGTGTACACTCAACAATCACAGGTTCTTCTAAGTCAGTGGTTCCCAACCTGGGGTCCGGGCCCCCCACGGGGGGAGGTGCTAGAGATCGCGGGGGTGCACACAATTTTGTCTACACTGAGGTTAGCAGAATTATTTGTAGGCATGAAATTCACTAAATCCCAAAAGGGTGTGTGTGTGTGTGTTTGTGTATAAGAGTATAAGAACAAAAACCTACAACCACTGTTTATTTTTTGCAAAAAAAAATTGTAATGAATCACTTCATTCTTTTTGTGCGTCTATGCAGGAAAGAGTTGGGGTTGGGGGGCCTTGCTTGTCTTGGACACAGGCAAGGGGGGCTTCAAGGAAAAATGGTTGGGAACCACTGCTCTAAGCAGCTGTATAAGACTCTGAAAATGAGATGCCCACAATGCAGGAGAAGGCTACAAGAAGATAGCAAGCATTGTCAGCTTGCAGTTTCCACAGTGAGAAATGTAATTAAGAGATGGCAGTTCAGGGTAACTGTGGAGGTCAAGATGAGATCTGGAAGACCAATAAAACTCTCGGAGAGAACTGCTCGTATGCTGGTCAGAAAGACAAATCAATGCCCCCATTTGACTGCAAAAAACCTGCAAGAACATTTAGCAGACTCAGGAGTGGTGGTGCACTGTTCCACAAGACCTTCATGGAAG
Organism: Brachypetersius altus; assembly: GCA_037974465.1. NCBI lineage: Eukaryota > Metazoa > Chordata > Actinopteri > Characiformes > Alestidae > Brachypetersius > Brachypetersius altus. The sequence goes on from JBBPDB010000108.1 coordinate 3,641,901, forward strand.
ATTGAGGCAGAAGAAAACCGTGCCTGCGTCCCCATCATAAAATCCAATGTCAGAAGTAACAGAACATCTACACAAGCCTGATTTGGACTGATGAAGTTCAAATAGAACTAAGCCACAGTCAGCAAAGGTATGTTTGGAGAAAAAAAGGAGCAGCATTTCATGAAAAGAACACCTTGCCAAATATTAAGCATGGGGCTGAATCTATCATGCTTTGGGTTTGTGTTGCAGCCAGTGGCACAGGAAACATTGTACTGGTGGAGGGAAGAATGAATTCCAATAAATACCAGCAAATTCTGGAAGCAAATATCACACCATCTGTAAAAAAGCTAAAGTTGAAAAGAGGATGGCTTCTACAACAGGACAATGATCCTAAACATACCTCGAAATCCACCATGGACTACCTCAAGAGGCGCAAGCTGAAGGTTTTGGAATCGCCATCACAGTCCCCTGATATAAACATCATTTAAAATTTGTGGGTAGATCTTAAAAGAGCTGTGCATGCAAGATGACCAAAGAATATAACAGAACTAGAAGTCTTTTGCAAGGAAGAATGGGAGAAAATCCCAAGTACAGTAATTGAAATACTTTTAGCTTGCCAGAAATCATAAAAAGGCGGTGTTACTAAGTACTGAATATGCAGAGTGCCCAAACTTTTGCAGAGTGCCACAATAATGTTTTCATTTATTTTTTTGTTCAATCTATGACATAAAAGGTAACTATGCATCAATTTGCTGAAAATATTTTGCATTTTTTCCATTTTCTAGAGAGACTCTGTTTACATCTTTTCTATTAATGACCAAAGTATGTTATTTATTGAGAGGTGGCCAAACTCATCCATCCATCCATCCATCCATCCATCCATCTCTCTGTCTATGTTTCACCCCTAAAATTGCATAACAAACAAACCAGAAAACCACAAAGATTGCACATGTTATACTCATAATTTTGCACACAAGAGAAACATTTTGAGAGTATCTTCACACCAGAGAATCTTCCACTTACTAGTCCATGGTGTTTGGATGTGTGAGTTTGTTTGTGTATGTGTGACCAACTGCAAGGTGTTAGTTGTACAGTCTGACAGCAGCTGGTAGACAATACCTTCTGAATCTCTTCTCATTTCAATCAAAACCTATTTTTATTTCTTTTATTACTGTTCAGCCATGTCCAGTCCAGTTGAAATGTTGTTAGAACTTGCTTTTTTCAGCACAAAAAAAGAGAATCATAAATTATCCTAAATAGTTAGATAGCTTTCTTTGGTTTGGTGCCATTATCGGAAAATGCCCAATGACACTTCGGGCACCTTGTTTTAAAGAGAGATGGGGTACACAGGTGAGCAGCATAGTGCACTTTGTAGGAAGTAATATACAGGGTACAACATACCTGAATTGTGTACAATATGTCTGACAAAGGGTCAGTGGCGATTTAGCCATGTATACAGAAATTATGCACTACAACTTATATATCTTACTATAAAGTATGTAGACATTTCAATGTGCGTCCAGTAATTAGTCTTTAAGAGAGGGACATAGACAGTATTGGATTGGTATTGATATCAACAGATGCTCACAACTGCACTATCACTAACTACTATCAGACATGAAAAGGTGCTATTGTGCCACCCATAGAATTCTGTTTTGACTCACATTCTGAAAATATTATGAAGAAGACTGTCAAACTATTACCTAATCTGACTAGGCCTGGTTATCAATGGCTAGTCATTAGTAAATACAGCATCTTGTGATATTCTAAACTCTAAATTTTAACCTAATATTCTTAGTTTTGAAAATTCTAGAATTGAAAATTCTCTGCATTTTAGTTGAAACACATCAAAAGGTACTTGCAGAGACAAAGTTACTGATAATATTACTGACACAGTTTTACAAGGAAATGGGTTGGAGGCTTTGAAACTAGATCTTTATAGAAAGTAGACACCAACACTGCATTTTATATTTGCAGCCATTTAAACATGATCCGTCTTATGGGTGAAATCAATCAAGCAATATTTTTTTGTGTCAAGGCAGAATGAAAAGTCATGAAAAGTGTCTTGGCTGCTGCATTGCCACTGTTCAAGAAATAGAAAACTGTTATATGGATATAGAGTAAGGAAAGGAAGAGTCCCAGAAGAATGTTATTTCTTCAAATGGTTCTTTTTCAAATTTAACAGGATCTCTCTGAGTCGGATGCCATGAAAGGTAGCAGCATGGTCTTTCATTTGTACTTTTCACACGTCATAAAAGATGATACAGAGGAACAGTCTGCAGCACATCCATTCTATATTCTGGCAGAACAGAATAATGTAAAAACAGTGGAATATTCCCCCAAAGATCCAGTGCTTGGTGTACACTCCAGTGCATGGACTATGGTGTCCTTGCTTTCAGAAAAATAAAAGTAATAATTGGCTTCATAGAGGACAAAGTTGGACTCTATTCATATTTTTTATGTGAAATGACTCATTAACAGTTGCTGCTCCTGAAGCTTCTTTTCTCAAGTTCTTGGCCGGCCTGACTTTAGCGTGTTAGAACATGTTTGTGTACATTGGTACAAATGGCCCAGACCCACTGACCAGATGGTAAGGCATAACCGAGCCAACTCAGATGCAGGGAAGTTTAGCTTGAGTGAGCGATTTGTAATTGATGTCCCTTTACCACTGTGGTTTGACTTGATAAGCCAAAACCACTATGGATTCCACTGTTAAGGCTGCATAGTTTAAATGATCAGCAGCCTTGTCAGCGAAAGCAAAACTGTATGATATTTCGGATGTGGTCAGGCCTTGACTCTGAGGTTGAAACTGGAAGAACCAGCTCAGATTGATAAATATTACATGCACAGCAGATTCAGCAAACACATGGAGAAAGTGAGAAACTTGTACAATTATTTGAAATGAGCCCTTACAATATAAATGTCCAAAATTTACTTATTGCACCACAATACTCTACCAAAGTCAGTTACCTCCCTTTTCCATGTGTTTAATTTATAGTCAACATGGTAATTAAGTACATTTGGAAAAAGCAGAAAATAACAGTGAATTGCGCAGAAGCAAATAACTATACAGCGTTCGTTATGTTCATGATGCTTGCTTTAAATTTTACAATTAACTTCAATATTCACTTTTAGGAGATCACTGGATCTTCTCATCATCCAAGTAATACTTCTTAATACTACTTATCTAGTAGGGCAGTTTTGGTTGTCTACCAGGTTTTTGACCTGCATGTTAGGAGTTCCATTCCTGAACGCCAGTTTCTTATACTTATTTATATGTGGTGGCAGCTGAGGTATGTCTGGGTAGTTGCTTATCTGTGTATGAGTCTCTTTAAAATAGAACATAACATCAGTGAGAGCTTTAGGAAAGGCTTTAATTGAGATGACACAGGATTAATATTAAAAGGGTTAGGGGTTAATATTAGAAGAATGGGAGACTTAAACATACAATGTAAAATATATAAATGCATTTATGGTAATTGCCAATAGATATTGTCATTTGTATTAAGGAAAAACACATCTGGATATTCTAGTTACATTTGACAGTAAATGAGCAGTGATCTGTGTCACAACATGATTGCACTTATTTACTAGTCCTACAGTAAAAGAGAGTTTATTAAAATGCTGCAATATGTATATTTTTGATATCATTTTTATTACAGTTTAAGAGAAGACTTGTTACAATCTGAAAAATGGTTGGTGGGACCAAGACCATAATTTCTGCCAGTTGTGCCTTGCCTTAAGGTCCATTTTGAATAGAAATTGAATAAATAAAACTGTGATTTTCAACCTTTGCACAGTATGGTACATGATCAAAACTACACAGCAGTTCTCACTGTATAAACATATGCCTGAACCAAAAGACTGAAGTCCATTACGAAGACAAAACTGAATCACTGCCAACTGCAGAGAATGATGTCATATTCTTATTCTAACTGACCTACAGTAGCTTGTTTGTTGTGGATTTATGTTACAGCAATCTGTAACTATTCGTTTCGCCAGGCCTTTGTGAGGAAGTAATAACAGTAAATCTATATGGATAAATGCTAGCAGATGTGAAGTGCTATCTTGCCAGCAGTAAATCACCAACTGGGGTATATTAGCAGATCCAGGACGAGTGAATTTGTGCAGTGACGGCCATAAACTGAGCGTTAAAGGTGAGCACGCGCGATCCGTCTCTTCACGGTGGTGTCAAAACAAAGCAGTGCGCTGCAGAATGACCTGCTGCACCCCTCCTCCATCCCTGCCTGCCACTGTCTCTGTCATTAGCTCTCCTCGCTGCCTCCGAGCACTTCTTCTGCAAATCAGGTCTTTGTCACTTTTAATGAACATACATTTCACACCTGGCCTCAAAAAAAGGGAAAAAAAAATTATACGCATATTCTAAAATAACCACAGGCCCTGATTTGTGTGTGTGAGGGAGGTGTAAGTGAAGGTGTTATTTCATTAGGAAGGACTAATGCTTGAGGAGCAACGCTATCCAAAAGGGAGAGTGAAAATAAGCTACTGTTAACTTTAAGCAAAAGTATCTTCAGAGATTTGACATTAGCTTTTTACAGAAGCGGCTGGTGGCATGGTGGCTCGGGAGTTACCCCTCTAATCAAAAGGTTTGAAACCTAGGACAACTAGTTATACCACTGAATTACTCTTGAGCATGGTACAGTCCCCACACACTGCAAGGGGTTCCTGGCTGCCTACTGCTTTGGTTGATGAATGGGTTAAATACAGCGAACAATTTCATGCTGTTTGCAATCGTGTGTTCACGTATGACAAATGGACACTCATGCTAATATAGACAGTCTGTCGTCTTAGACTTTATGGATAACCCTTTGCGCTTGGCCATGCAGGGATTTGCCATACTGGTTGAACATCTCACTGCAGTTTGGTGCAAATTACAGTGTCAGTTGAAGCACAGAATGTGCATCCTACCAGACTATGTCTAGGTGCGCATTTATCTTTGCGTGCATCTGTGCTTGAACACGTGAGTGACAGAAAGTGAGAAGAAAAGAGAGAGGGAAATAAACAAACGTGCTAACCATGCTGCACCCGGCCAGCCAAATGCCAGAAAACACAGAGAGGTGTGGTGCAGTGGCGCTGAACGAAAATCATTCAGCATAGCGCTAAAAAGGGCCTTTAATTTCTTCCACAAAGACACACAAATTGCCACATTACACCTTTGTGCAAGAGCGAGGGAGGAAAATCCCTGTCTGATTCAGAACGTGCCTCTGAGAGGCCTGTAAGAGGAGGATGTCTTGCCATGACCTCAGTGTTAGCATGACTGGGCTGAAAGAGCACCCTGTGCCAGGGCTGAGGACTTCCTTTTCAACTGCAAAAACACAAGTTCGCCAGATGACAAGCACCAATCCATCACAATCCACCAGATGAATGAGCCTGATTTGCAGGCAAGTCTATATCGTGATGGCTCAATAAAGTATGCAATAAAGACAAAAATAAATAAATGAAAAGAGTAATCAGAGGCAGGTTTTTTTTCTGTTTTTTTACGCTATCCCACTTGCCATTACCTGAAAATAGCATGGAAGGTATGGCAGATCTAATTCATTCCTTTAACTGCATTCTTATGTTTATGGGGCCCATATTATGAAGCCCAATTTTTCCTCATACCATCCTCCATATGAATAGTGAGCTGGAAAAAGGCTCACTGTGAATGAATTGTTCTTGTGATGTCACAAAACTTTTACAGGAGGTTTTTCAAATCTGAGGCAGGTGATTTTGGTTATTGACCCTGGGGCGTCTTGTTGTTGTCAGTGTATTAGTTTTAATTTTTTGATAGGGGAGACAAAAGGAGGAATTATGTGCGCGAGTGTAAAGAAGCTATTTTGTTAATCTGTTTTTTTTCTTGTTAAGCTGTTTTGTATATTAATTGTTTTAACAACTAGCTGCAAAAAGTGTCCACTCTGGTAAAATTGCAGTAATAAACACAAGGTCACACAAGTCTGTGGATATCTTATGGTGAAGCACTCTCTGTTGGGCATTGCTACTTACTATTCAATAATTCATTAGCAACTACTATGTTATATAGAATTATTAAAGGTCCCATGCATTTATATAGGTCTTAGCGAACCTGAAGTCTCTTTCCGAAATTCAGCCTTGGTGCAGAATTACCGCCACTTTGAGCCAGCCCTCGCCATTTCTGGGTCTGTAGCTTTAAATGATAATGAGGAGGAGAGAGGCAGGGCAAGGAGGAGAATGGTGGGGCAAGGTGGAGGGTAAGGGAGGGGCCAGCTCATCGGATGACCCTGGTTTGCGGAGGCGCTCACTCAGTGAGGGGAAAGGGAGATACTGCACGCATCATAACTCTAACAGCAGCATGGTGGTCCAAATAACAAAGAAGTACAACACTTGAGTGAATATGTGTATTCAAACACCATTCACACATACCTGATGCTATTTACCGTTACAGTAGCCTGCTAACATCCACACTCTAAGGGTAAAAAGCTACAAAACTATATAGCTATAAAGTTGACCTGTCCGAGGTTTGTAGCTGAGCCAAGGAGAATTGGAACTGATCCAGGCGTTATGTTCAGCCATTCAGCAAGACAAGCTCTGTATTGGCCCAAGTTGAGGAAACAGTCATCGGCGAAATGTTTGGAGCAGACATACAAAACTCACCGGTTCTTCAGAGGCTCGCATGAAGGAACTAAAAAGTCTGAGCAACTGCCATGCTTCTCTCGTTTGTAAGCCATGATGTCTGTACAGGAAAATTAGTCTCTCACATGATCTCATTGACAGTCGGTGGAGCTAATTTTTTAGGAGAGAAGGGGGCGAAATTCTCTGGATGGGCAAAGCATGAGAAGGGGGAGGTAACCTCTCCCCTTATGACAACACAAGGAGAAAATTAGAGATCGGGTAATCTGAGTTGTCGTTCTCTCAACGGCGGAGCAGGATGACCAAGGCACTCTTTACACCTTTCGCAATTTCTTGCCACTGAAGCACCATAGTCAGTCTACTAATTTTCATAAAATTTTCATGTCATGGGACCTTATACTGTAAGAATAAAAAAAGGCTAAGCCAAGTCTAGCCTCATTTGAAGCCTGAAATCAAGCCGTGTTCATAGTAATCAAATCCTAAATTGTTTGTGTTGGCTGAGGCAACCTGTGTGGTTTGCTGTGTGATATCTTTAAAGAGAGCAAAGGATCTTTTATCCAAAAGCTGATATAAAAAGAGAAACGGGGTGTTTATTGTCTACATGCATTGTGAATCTGTGAGGATGTAGCTTTGGGTGTGTGTGTAGTAGGCCTATGCATTAGCAAATACCATCTGTTTTCATTGCTAGAAGCCAGTCTCACTACTATTTCTGTTTGCTTTGCTTCACTCTGTCCAAAAGGAGGGAAAAAAAAACTCCACCAGGACTTGTCTTCCTTTGGACACACTGCCTGCAACATGTGCTGTTTACTCTGTTGATTTCCCCCTGCCTTGGTGTCATGGCCATGATGTCACATGCGGTTCATGGGGTGATCGTGCAAATGGCCACATAGGCTAATCAAACACATGCTTGTGTACTTTCGGTGAGGCCAAGCCTCAATATTCACGTTTCATACCTCATTGGCTACCAGTGATGTGTGGTGTGCCAGCCCCAAGTATCGATAGCAGTGTCTGTGAACATAAGCCTGCATACATGCAAATCAGCCAACTGTAGTTAGAAAATATGACAACAAATCAATACAAGCATCCCACAATGCAAAAACACATGTGAATGAATAAACAGCAATTGTCTTGAAGTGATCCCCTGGCCAAAATGTATATAAATAATGAATGCAACTTCACTCTTTTGCTAAATATAGTCAGTCAGACAAGCTGTGGTGGGCAAAGTTTGCTTTGTTTAATGAAGCTAGTAAATCAGATTAGCAAACTGCACCCCTAGTTCCATTGTCAGACAATGAAAAATTGTCGAATTGACAAAATGAATGAGAAAATAAATCTATAAAGATAAAGACAAAGTTACTTACATAATTAAGACTTCAAGATGACTACTACTACTCTACTACTGTTCGCCATTGAAAATTTTTTAACGTTTTTCAAGCATGCATTCCAGAAGGATTGAAAAAAAGTTGATTTCGATTTTAGGTTGACTTTAAATAACATTTTCAGATAACTTCTGCTAGAATCAGTAGTACATAGTACAGGGTTCACAGAGATGCCAGTAAGCATTTTCTTGAAGGACCAAAGCCGCATCAATTTAACATATCCAGACCTAGAGGAGACCAAAGATGTCCTTCGAGGTTCAAGACTGGAGGTTAAGTGTAGCTCAAACACAAATCTGCACGCATACACATGCACAGAAGAGTTGAACGGGGCGGCATCCCTGTGCGTTAGTTGAGCCAGTGTCAGAGTGGGGAGGTTTGTAGCCGACAGCAAGGTTATTGCAGAGGTCTTGCTCTCTCTCTCTCTCTCTCTCTTGCTCTATCTCTGCTCAGTAAATATTCAAAGGGGAACTCGTCTCCTATTTAAAGAACTGCTCACCCCCCATCCCCACTCAAGGAGTGTGCTGGTTTGAATATGTGTATTTTCCACTGGAGGAAGTGTATTCAGAAGATGCTGAGCTAATTGTGGTGGAGCAATGCTAGCATGAGTTATTTAAGCAGATGATGTCATGAAATGTATTCACTACAGTACCATGAATTAGCCTGTTGTACTATATAACTGCCTTGGTGTTTATTTATATTAAATGATTTAATATGAAGGGGTCTTTGAGCCATGTCTTTAATATATTCTTTAATATGACCAATTTCAAAGGATGGTTGAGAAGCATTTTGTGAAGGTCTTCATATTATGTAAAGGCCTCTTTAAAAAGAACCCTTACATTATATCCTTTGAACGGTTCTACTGTTTCAAACACGACTCCTTTGGAGAAAAAAGGTGGTCATTCTAAAGCACTGCCCTTTGTGGTTCAAAACATGGGGAACTGAGAAAACAAATTCAACAGCAATCAGTGCCATAATATATGGATAATACCAATAAGACCAGTTAATTAAAGCTACACTAAATGATAAGCATACTGCAGAAAGTGCTCATATGCATTTCATTTCTAACTTTGCTCAGTTGTTGTTCTGTAAAATAATCACTTAGCAGTTCATTTTCTACATTTATGCTGGTAGTGCTGTTCTTTTTAATATGAGTGAAGGTGTTGTGCTGTTATTTCCTGCACTGTGGATCTTGAACATTTCATACCATGTTGCAAAGCACATCATAAAGATGAGGGCCATGCACACACTCACACACTCACACACCCACACATGTACCCTGAAAAAGAAAAATGACAGCAATACTGGTGTAAACATGCAAGCATGCTTACATGTGCTTTGCCTCTAAGTAAGTATTAAAAATGAACACATATTAAAATAAGGCCCTGCGACGTGCTGGCGACTGTCCAGGGTGTACCCCGCCTTCACCCATTGCAGCTGGGATAGGCTATAGCACCCCCCCCGACCCTGAATGCAGGAATAAGGGGTAGATAATAGATGGATGGATATTAAAATAAATGTTGAAATCAAATAATGAATCAACTTTCAGCAATCGCAGAATTTTAAAAAATTAAATTACTTTATTGGAGACATGAATCCTTTTTTAGTTGTTACCATTAATTCTTTCTAACTGCTACACTATTTATAGCATAGCCCCTACTCCTCTACACAAATTATTCAATAGCTACCATAAATATCTAGGTATATGAGGAAAATATAAATATTTTCAGTATTGCTGTATTGAAAGAGTATTGCAATTTCAGACACTCCACCAATATAATCATATTCAATTGGATTGATTTTGATTTTTCATGCCAAGGTCAATCGTTTCACCTGGATTTTCTTGGTCAGTCTGTTTTGAGGCAGATGATTATTGGGTATCCTGGGTGTCTGTTTATTTTATTTATTCAGAGTGTTTGACGTATTGTTAATTATATGAAGAATTTCACGTCTGCCATTCCCATGTCATTGATTGAACAGATTTAAAAGTAAAAACAAAAAGCCTTATTTTAAGGCCTCCTCTTTTCCAAGCTACTGAGCTTCATAAGCAGTTTCGTCATGAGTAGCAATTTCTTGGTGACGGCAGTTAAGTGAAAGTGCCTCCCTAGTGAGACAGGCTTAAATAAGCACTGTCCAACAGTATTTACATTTTTGTGTCTGGCAGACTCTGACAAAAAGTGAACGCACTTCTATTCCTTGGCTCTTCCTTCAACGATACAAAGTGGGAGAAAATAAATAAAAGGAAGTGATGCAATTTTCCAGCCTTTTATTGAGAGAGAGAGAGAAGCAGCAGCTTTGGTGGCCAGGAAAAATGACAAGTTTTGTGATTAGCTCTTTCTCATCTGGTTTGGTGATTGCAGCGTTTGATGTCCTCTGAGCTCTTCTGGAGGAGGTGGTGATTCTCCGCGTGGCTGTTGACACACGCGAGTTTTGATGTTTTCTCCTCTCTCTCTCTCTTTCTCTCTCTCTCTCTCTCTCTCTCTCTCTCGTTTTCTCTTTTTCTCTCTCTCTCTCTCTCGTTTTCTCTTTTTCTCTCTCTCTCTCTGTCTTTTCCTCGCCACCCTCCGCCCCTCCCTTCCACTGCCGCCCTTCGCACTCATCTCCAGATAAATGAATACGACAGGGTGTGAAAGGGAGACAGTGAGGATGCACACAGAAGGCGATTCTTCACGGTGGAAGTGGTCTTGTACTCATGGGAAATAAAAATTCCTAGGTTTGAAATGTGAGAATGAAACTGGACTTCAAATAATAATAATAATAATAATAATAATAATAATAATAATAATAATAATAATAATAATAATACATTATTTTTTTCTAATTATAATAAGCTAATTATCACAGGCTAAGTCTGAACATACCATGTTGGCATCGTACCATAGGCTGTTTTAAACTGAAGCTTGGTATTGATGTCATGTCCCGGCCAGCGTCCGCTTTAGTTTATATGTCGGCCCTTGTGCCTTTTGTTTGTGTGTTTGTAAATAAAGCAGACCTGCACACGCGTCTGTGGTCTCTAGACGTGAAAATAGGAGCACTATACAATCTAATGCTAATGTTAATTAATTTGTTTGCAGTGTGAACTGCTGTTGCTCATGTGTCACAGTTGTAATTCTGTTACATCAGGCAACAGGCACACATGCTGAGTGACGGATGGGGGAGAGGGAAAACACAGCTCTCTTAGACTCAGACACAGAGAGCTGTAGCATCACTGGGGATTCAACTCATAATATCCCAATATATGACCTACTCTTGTTGAGCCATAAGGATCTGTAATACTGATGAGGATAAACTTTGGGAGATGCACTACCATGCATGTAACTCTGTTGTGAATCTGTTTTCTGGGACGTAGTTTTGCAGAGAAAAAGTGGCAGAATTCTTTAGAAAGAGACAGACCTACCGACTCACTACCTATGCAGACATCAGTCCTTTAATTTGCTTATGGTTGGCTTGGTGAAATAATATATCAATCACATATAACAGTAGATCAAAGATAAAAAAACATCAGAAAAGAAATAAAACGACAGTAGGCCTCTACTGAAAGCATTCATTTCAGTTGAGTACGTCATTTCCCAGAAGGTGAACATAAAAGTACTGAGCAATGCTGTAGTGTCCCATTACATGTGTGTATATTTGCCTTCCAACCTTGGCCTCGCTGTTGTTTGCTTTAGACGAAGCTTTTAGTGTGATTTGTATCTTTTATGGATCTTCTCACAAACAAGATCAATCTTCTGTCAAATCTTTTATTTAGCCGTTCAAGCAGATTATGAAAAATGTATTAATTACCATGAAAGCCCACGTCTAATGTTGTGTCACTTAAATGTATCAGAAGGGATGATTTATGAGCAGCTTGGCCATGGAGTGATGGCGCGGAGTGGAGGGAGGTGCTGGGTGACCCTCCATAGCCCTGATTGCAGCGAGATGCCGTGGAGCAGTGTGGAGGATTTATGGACTGATTGGGCATTACTCATCTATGAGAGCGTCCTTTACTCCTGCTGCAACCTTCTGAGGACAACACAGACACAAACACTCTCACAAAGACATCGCAAACTGTTGACCGCACTTGTTTGCTGAGCCAGGCAGTAAAATGAGACATTTGTGGGTCTTATGGGTCAAAATCTGCAGAAGATGATGGTCCTTTTGGTTGATCCATATCTGAAATGTAAATAGAAGAGAACTTGATGAAGAATCTACACTCCAATATTGAACAACACACACCATTTGACAGCTGTCTAGGTGTGTGGTATATTAGTGGCGTCAAGACTTCAGTCCCAGCAACCAATGTTTACATCTAACAAGAAACTACTGCCTCATTCTCTATCCCTTTATACGCTCTTTGTCTCTGGTCAGATTCTGACTACAGAGCTGCTCGAGTTGTTGACCAATCTCAACTTAAAAATGATTCTAACTGGCCTGATACAGAATCAAACTAGCGCCACACATACATACATGCCAACACCATGTAGTATATGGTCACTGCTGAACTGAGAATGCAAATAATCCAATCAGTTCAATTCAGTTTAATTTTTATAGCGCGGTTTACAACCAGTGTTGTCACAGGCAGCTTTACGGAATCCAGGTCCAAGCCCCTAGTGAGCCAAGGGTGACAGAGACAAATATAAACTCCTTAAACTGAAAAATCCTAGGGAGCCATCCTCCTCTGGTCGACCTGCGGAGAAAGAGAGTCACCATGGAGATAACTAGCAATAAAAAACCTTGGTGTACACACTTAATCACTGTTGAAATGTTTGGTGTCTATGGCTAACAGTAGAGGTAGTTTTAGTTGGAGTCTGTAGTTCACAACAACAGGAACAGCTAACTACATTTTAGCTTTTGAACAGGAGTTGCCCTCGGCCGGGGGAGGAGGACATGCAGAGTCAAAAGAAGCTGAATAAGTCAAGGACACTTGGGCAAGGGAGCCCAGTGATTGCAGATCCAGGATGAGGCTGTGACCTGGGGCCCCAATGATGATCAGCCAGGCTAAACAAATACAGCATTTCCCCTCGGGAGGACATAGAGAACAGAGTTAGTTCTGCTTAAGTTTACAAGGTATAATTTATAACTGTAAAGCGTGCAAGTTGAGACTCCAGCATACCTCACATTAGCAGCCTAGCTAGAAAGGGCAGAGCCGAAGGGTATGATATGAGAGCACCATGAGACACTGGCATCCCCCAGTCTGCCATTCACCTGAGTGAACGTGAGGAGCGGTGGGTTGACAGCACCAGCAACCCAGTTTACTAGAATTAACTGTGCCCACCACCTCCTAGCTCTACACCCTTCATTACATTTGGTTACACATTTAAAAATAACAGAAAATGAATGGAAAGCAAAAAAAAAAAAAAACTGCTGAGGATATTGCAGGAAGCACTGTATTTAATCTCATCTATTAGCCCAAAGCTGATTGGTCAGAAATGGCATTGTGTTCTGAACTATAGCAGAAATTAACACAACCACAGTTCTGTTATGGCACACACATACTATTTTTAAGAGTTCCATGGAGAAAGTCACATAGTTCATGATATGAAGATGAATTTGCAAGGGCTACACAGAATCCTCTCTGCACAAGTTCATGCTTCTGTCTACAGATCAATTACAAACATCAGCATGCAAGCATTCAAGCATCCCAGCATTAAAGATGTATTCATGTTATTAGTATTTAACATATTGTTTGATTCCATTACAGATTCTGTCCATAAGTCTCCGAAAGCATTATGGAGCTTATTAATAGGGACGACACAGTGGTCTATAATATATAAAGTGGCCAGAGAGTGTAAGTGTGAGTTTCTCATGAATTGATCTATAAATGTGTAATAACTGTTTGCCAGGCTGTTTATGAGTAAACCTTGGGATCATTAAGATGTTAGAGTTATGGCATGTAAGCATTGTGTTATCATTGTTCCACAAATCTGTGTAAAGCCCTGTTCCATTCCCGATAAATGAGCGCTTGGATGGACTCTGAACTGTGCTGGTAAAATGGTAGTGAGGAAGAGGCTGGAGCTGGGGTAGAACCCATGCTGACACACAAATAAACACTGCTAGAGAGGGAGAGGGAGATTAGCACAGCCAAAGAGGAACAGGCCCTGTCGAGACAGAGAGACTTCCCACATTTCCCTCTGACTGACAACTGTGACATATGGAATAGTTCATGTATTCCCCAGGTGACAGGAGAGAGAGGGAGAGAGAGGGAGAGAGAGAAGGGGGTTACACTAGCAGAGCAGGCTGGGTAGTGTTTTTCAGTTTTTGGCATGTGTGATCAGGAATCCTCATCACTTGCACTAAATTTAGCACTGGTGGCAATTAGTGTTGGAGACATACAGTCACTGTGACTGACAAACAGTCAACCAGCTTAACAAGTCAAGAGATGAGGGAGTGCCACTGATTTTGAGTGAACACTGCCACTGTAGTTTAGACTGCCTGAGCGTCAGCACTCCGCCGCTTATTTGCGAGCAGATGCTTGTTTCCTCCCTCCGTGTTTGTGTTGAGCGAATCACATGTACAGATTCAGATGTCAGCGGACGAAGGCTCTTACTGTATTTTTGAGAGCAAGAGAGGAGACATGACCTCATAGCTGGTCTGTGTGATTTGCATGTGGTCATAAGAATGCCCGGATGCGTCATCCTCGGATGCTGCAGGCGCGCACAGGGAAGGCTTTGTGCTCCCGTGGCTATGGGCTAAACCGCTAGCCAAAGGCCACGAGACAGGACACAAAGCCACAATACAGCTGTTTAGACTGTGAAACACAGCAGAGAGCCAAGTACAGAGTATTTACAATAGTTCAACATGTTTGCCATCCAGTTAAGCTGAAAGACTGCCAGTTAGCATTTAGTTTAGGGTAAGTGAGAATGAGAATAGCCCTTATGTTCTGATTAATTCAAGAAACCAATGTTTGACCATTAATATTTCAATTACACAGAATGTAAAACACAGCAGTTACAGTGTAATGATGATTGGATACACTGCTTAATGCCTTATTGGTCCTTTCTCAGGCAAGTTAATGCTGGTGCTGTCAGTACGTTCATGTAGCCTGCAGAAAAGTTCAGCAGAAATCAGTGAAATAGGCAAATGGAAACCAATGAAATTGAATAAAAATGACACAAAGTTAATCTGCAGATTTGGAATAATTGCATAGACAGAACACTTCTACCAGTAAAGAATAAAAAGATCACAAACAATCATTTATTAGCTGCTTTATATTGATATAAAGCCTGGTGTACTACAAAAACTTCATCTCCCCAAACACTTCCTTTTGTTTCCTTTTTCCCCATTACACTTTGAAATAGGCAATAAGGTGATAAAACAAACGAAAATCACATTCCTCGACAAAAGGCGCACACATAGTTTGTCTTTACAATTTTTTTAGAAAGATGTCAGTATTTTAACGTTTCAGGGCCAGTATGTTTGGGAAACTGGGAGGTCAGTGCGGTTAAGCATGCAACACTACACCAGTAAGAGTCCATCAAATGCTACATTCTCCTACATTAGTAGCATGATTAAACAATCTTAAGTCACTCTAAGTATGAGCATCTGTCAAATGCATAAATGTTCATTGTAAAGCTTAAAGGTGTAAAATTCAGTTGCTGTCAACTCAGTCCTAGACTGATCACTGATCAGTTAAGAAGAACTGTGAAAAAGAATGGCTTTCAAAGGCTGAACACTAAACAATGGCTTCAGAAACACAGAGAAGCTGGAGCAAGCCTAGGCCCAGGTCAGTGAGGTGAGATGACAGAGGAGAAAGAGAGAGGCAAGAGAAAAGAATGGCTGCAATGATGAGACGCTTTCAGGCCAGGGCTCACAGGTTGGTCTCCAGGTTTAAGAAAGAAAAAGAGTACAAGGCCAAGGAGGGAGGTCAATGTAGAAAGGATACTGAGAGGAAACAAAGAGGAAAGTCATTGACTAGGTGAAGAGCAGGTGTTGGTTGAAGGATGGAGGGAAATGATTTGACGAGCTCAATAAATAAGAGATGCTTTGTAATTGCATGAATGGCCATCTTATCAATTCATTTTTGCGTTGCATTTCTGCTTATATGACATTGAATACAGACTTCTAGTTTGTGGTTACTATCAGACAAATGTGATTTTTAAAAGTGATTTTAAAAGTCTAATCCTGGTCACCATCCTGCATTCTTTCAGTTCCTGAAAGGTTCAGGTTGTTTCTGCAGAGATCCGCAGGGAAATATTTCTTGCTTCAGTCTTATAAGTTGGTTGCTTTTCTACTTCTCACTATCTATTGCAATTACTAATTTACACGCATTCATTAAAAAAACCCAATTCTGTGTGTGTGTGTGTGTGTGTGTGTGTGTGTGCGCACATGCATGTATCTCTGTTTGTGCAGGTGTGGAGACTATAGGAGAAGGAGACATTTTGTATGCAAGAATGTATGCAAGAAAGACAAGAATGTATGCTATGTTTGTGTCACAGTGAAGTTAAGGTGGCAGAGATAGAGCTGTATTAGCAACGCTGTTTTGCATTGCAGTGCCCATTATCTTTCCTTCTAAATGGTCTGACACTTCCCTCCTTGTTTGGAGCTATTTTCAAACAAGACCTGGGTTGGAGTCGTCCGAAACTCTTTAAAAGGTAGAAATAGCAGCTTTCTTGTCTCAGCACAAAACGGCTGTATAACTAAATTAGTACAAACATTATTGATTAGGTATTCTCTGAGGGTGCAGTTTATCCTACATTGAATTTTCCAAAACTTGAGTCAAGTTCCATTTTTTTTTAAGTCTCTCTATCTCCTCCCTCAGCTTTCTTCTTCAGTCATCCAGATGCTTCAACCTAGCACATAAACATGTCACCAATGAAACAGCTTCCAGCAGCATTCACAACAAACTCCAGAAGCTTCCAGCACAGTCTTCCCCAAAGTCAAACCAACCCACACACACACACATTCAGCACTGTCAGAGAATGACTAAAACACTCCAGCGTTAGCTTTCTCTTTCACGCACACACTACACTCTCTCGCTCTCTCTTCTCATCCTCTCCCTGTATTTCTTCCCCTCTCTCAGGAGCACCGAGTGTGTTTGACCTTAAACCGTTGCTGCGTCTTTACACTGTCAGCTCCAGTGTGTGTTCCCGGGGCCTGCCAGATCCGTGCCTGCGAAATGCCTGCTGACAGTCCATCAGAAGCGACGCTCTCTCTCTGTATATCTATTAATAATTGAGCAGTGCTGAAGACGGGGAAGAGGGCGCAGGGCAAGTTTGTCATAAGGGGATTTTACACCTTGCACCAAGGTTTGGGCTAAACGGCACTTTCTTTCACTTTCTCTGTGAAATCTGACTAACGGGGAGAGTGAGAGAGAGATAAAGCGAGGGAGAGGGGATGCACCGGAGTTGTTATCCATAGCTCAAGGGTGTGTTTATGTATGAGTTTTGTACTGCTTCAACCCTGTGCCTTCTGCTTAAAGTCCAGACAAAGTGAGTGTATAAGTGTGTGTACGTGTGCATGTGTACAAGAAAGGTTGAGAGAAAAAACGAACTGCTATAAAGGCGCCAACAACGACCCACTGATGCCTTCTGAGTAGACTAGTAATGGTTATACTGGAGCTGGCTGTTAGCAAGACTAATATGTTCATGCATTATGTGTAATATAAACAAATACTGTCAAGTTCACCACTCCTTCCACCTATCCTTGAGTGAAACCCTTAGCTAGTCCAAATATCTTATTATCTTGTGTCACAAAATATGTCACAGTATGGCATGAATCCTGAGTTTTTTGTTGTGACCTCCTGTTAACAAGACAAGCCTGGCTAATAGTTATTAACTAGTGAGTTAAATTAATATATGCTTACCAAATTTTTTTGTAATGTCCATGAAACATTGAAGTTTGTTAAGTACAATTTTAGGTTTGTTTTTCATTGGTCAGGCAGCTTGTAGAGACTTACGTCTGAGGTTATACTGTGACTAGCTGTTAGCAAAACTAGCTTGGCTAAGCTATGACAATGAAACTGAATATCATCAGCCTAGTGGAAATGTTATAATGTCTGCAAAACTTGTGGAACAGTTTAAGATTTTGGATGGATCTCAGTGGACCTTTGAATCAGGTTTCATTACTTACTAAATGTTTTTCTTACATGTATTTAAAGACATAACTTGTGCAGTGGAGTGTGAATTATTGGGTACAGGTGGGTTTCTGTTTGAGCTGAGAAGTTCAACATGAACATCCTCTGAAGTCAAATTACAGGAGAAGTCAGAGGAACCTTAGCCAAACCTCACCTCGAAATCCAGGATGGCTGCAGTAGTGGCTGGCCAGAGGAAGATTTTGCTGCTCACAACTATCTGTTGTCTGATCAGAAATAAATCATCTTCTTATTTGGAGATTAATATTGTCTGAAATGTTTCTCCTAACCCCCTCTCCCCCTCCAAGAAAAAAAAAAAATATATATATATATATAGCTGTGTTTAAAAGCGAATTAAACAGACATTTAAAGGTAACACTCAGCTCACTGTTTCTCTCCGAGTTTGTGCTGTATTCACGTCGGAGGATTGCCTTACCTTTCACTCTTTCTCTCTAATTAAGGAGCCTTTAAGCATTTTCCCTGTAGAGAACTCCCTGTCAGAACAAAGTAGACATTGTTTTTCCCTTTGAGGCGGCCAGGCAACGAGGGGCTCCTAACATTACCAACGGGCCGATAGGGCCACTGTCCTCGGGGGGCTTCTGATTTAGTCGGTGCTAGGATCTGCCCTATCTACAGCACTGGCTGTCTGGGGGGCTGGGGGGGATCGTTTAATGGGAGAATGATTGCTGTGTTTACTGCTGAATGTTCGGGATGGGGTGTCTGGAAGGGCAGCCAGTGACGTGGAGGGGTTCCTCTGACAGGGAGGACAATGATTAGAGGAAACTGGAGAGGAAGAGTCTAGGCTTCCCACTGAGGCACAGGCCAGCGGAGTAATGACCCGAAGTGGGCTTTCCCTGAGAACGCGGAGCATATGCGAGATCAGCTCTGTTTACATACAGTGAGCTCTAATTGGGACAGCACCGACTTTCTATTATACATAAATACTGTAATACAATAAGAGAGCCAAACTGTAATGTGCAGTGTTGCTCCCCCAGTGCATTTAGCATTCAAAGCTACAGAGACAGCAGATTGGAATTTTCTTCGCCTCCAATGTATTTAGAACTTCTGGAACTTAGAGTAAACATTTCTGATCATCTTCTTATTACTGTTTAATTAAGCCAACAATAGCTCGATTGAGTGTAACTTTCTCGTATTTATTCTTTCTTTTATTGTTGTTTGATCAAATTCTGTTTTACATTTTCTACATTTTCAACTATTTCTATATATTTTTTTATTTCCTCTTTCACTGGTGTCTTTTTTACTACAGTAACTGTGGTTCCTGTTTATGTAGAAGGACAGTAACGAGATTAGTATGGAACTTGTCCTTCTTCATTTCTTTTTCTGTTTCTTCTTGTTCTTGTGTTGTTTATTTAGAACTATAGTGGAGTAGAATGGCACTTTCCTCTCTGTTGTTCCTCTTTTTCTTCTTCTTCTTGTGTACTTAGAACTACAGTAACTGGAGCAGAATAGTAAATGAACTTAAATGGATTTTTTTTCATCTTGAGACTTTGTTTTTATTTTTATCATTACTTGCTTATGAGCAAAACTCGAAAGCGCTGGCCTTTGCGCTGATTAAATCAGAAATTGCATTTGTATTTGTGCTAACCCCTGCAAAGACCACCCTGGGTATCTCCAGTGAATTTCTGGATATATTATTCATCAGGATGCACTACTGGTCAGCAAGTTGTCTCGAGTTTGAACATGAATCAAAAGCAAAAATCACTTGTGTTCCCAAAATGTTATTATCAGGCTGCGCGTGGTGTGCATGAATCTGTTCTACTGAACTGAACTTTCTTCTCATTCCGTCCGTCTGTCTGACTGTGC
The DNA here is from genome assembly GCA_037974465.1 of Brachypetersius altus. Taxonomy (NCBI): domain Eukaryota; kingdom Metazoa; phylum Chordata; class Actinopteri; order Characiformes; family Alestidae; genus Brachypetersius; species Brachypetersius altus. Next base: position 3,661,734 of record JBBPDB010000108.1, read on the forward strand.
ATCTGCTACTTTGTCTTTCCCATTCGCTCTGATATGCGGAAGGCCGCTGCTTTATGCTGATATATTTACATACATATATCATTAGCTGACTATCAAACCCTCTGGAAAATGGAGACAATTCTCAGAAGGGTGGCCGTTTGTCTTTCTGCATGGCTCATTAGTGGATTGCGCTCGCAACAAACGTATGGGCCAGCATTCAAAAGCTAATTCGCCTTCGCATCTCCACTGTGTATAATATGAGGAGAAGAGGGTGAGGGTCAGGCAGGCACTGGAGTGTGGGCGAACGCTTCCATACAGAAATGATTTATCAGGCGCTGCTGGTGCCGCACCAAAAAGTTTTCTATTGATGTAGTGGCTTGAAATGGCTTCTTCAAGAGGACAGATGATAGCAGTGTCAGTAACCACACACACATATACACAGACAAGCACACACACACACACACACAGAGAAACTTAGCCTTCTCATCAGACTGTGACAGACGCTTTCTTCTACTTTTAATTTGATTCAGCCTGCTTCTTTGAACGAAGAGTGAGCAGGAAGTGAGAAATTCCTTACCCCAACCGCCCTCCAGTCCAAATCCCCCCCCAACCAACATCCTTGGTTGGAATTCTACCTTTGTGCTGGTATTTGATAGCTATAAGCATCAATTACATTACTTAACATCCCTACCCCAACCACCACAACCACCACCAAAACACAAGCACACACACATTTTTGTCATCAGTTACATTTTACATTACTTCTATGGCAAACACACTGCTTTTATGGTCCTGGGGTGTGAGAGTGGATATGCTATGCTAAAAAAGGCTGCATATGCTAAACGTCCATGCCTCTTTTTTATTAAAGTCAATTGTACCCTTTGAAGGGGCTCTAAAAGCTCAGTAACTGCGTAAAACTCAGTTTTATATTTGGGTTGAACAATAACTGTTTTGGCTTGACATTTACAGTTTATGTTGTGTCACATTATCTTAACTGTGCAAGCCTGTAATTTTATATTATTTGCATTGTGTACCAATAAAGAAGTCTTCATTATACAAGCAATGTAATCTGATATCTAATAGGAAGCCTAGGTTTATTAAAATCTGATTTTTCATTTCATTTTTAAGAGCCATTAGTTTATGCTCAGATTTTGGAGGAACAAATGAAAAACAAACAACAGTTGAATAGTTGAATGAATAATAGTTGAATGAATAGTTTGAATAAGATTACGCCATCACTCTATTTATTAGGACCTTTATTAGGATTAGGTCTGTTCTTGGACCCTGCAATAAAAAATAAAAAACACATAAAAAATACTAATATCAGAATAACCTTGTCTAGAATATATTGTCTTTGTCTAGAATGCTTTTTCTGATTTATACGGAAAATATTCTCGTATGAACTCATTCCGACATGCTCCGAAGTCATGCCACTGTTCCATGGAACAGGGTACATCAAAGACAATTCAAGTAGGCGAAAACACACGTAGGTTAAAGTTTCAAAGAGCATGCATTTCAGCAAGGTAAGACTGCCCTATTTCACCACCAGAGCTGCTTCTGCATTCCCACAGCAGCAAAGGCACTTAGCCTTGCTTTAACACCCAGCACCTGCTCGGATAGACTATCGATAAACACTCCTCACAATCTACACTTCTGAAGATGATGGGGCTGTGGAAATCACAATGCACCAGTGGCAACATCCCCATGTAAAGCTTTTGAGGCACCTCACTTTCCTGGAGGAGGAGTGGGAGCTACACAGCACTTGCTAAAATGCTAACACTGACCGCAGTAATAGTGATGGTTAATGGCAGATCTGCTCTTGGGTACAATGCTAATGTCAGCAATATAAAGTGCACGGTTGCTGTTTTCATAATTTTATGAGGATATCATGCAACAGCTCTTTTTGTGCATCCAGACAAAATGTATGACTACTGAAAACATACGCAAGTCAGTTAAAACGTAAAAGGCTAGAAAGTGGTCGTTATGTTTCATGTAACCACTCACATCAAAAAGCAACAGGCAATTTCTTACCTATTTACCAATTAACAATTAATTAATGGGTATCAGTAACCTAGTGACTTCAGGTGCTCATAGATAGTTCACTTGTTTAGAGTTTACTTGTATAAGAGATGCCCCTTTATTAGTCCCATATGTGGAAATTTTGCAATGGAAAGGGGTGTTAAGCATAGCCTGGTAGTTGATGGAAGATGTCAAGAGTTTTGTTTGAAAGAATTGCAGGCTGGAATACCACATCTGAGGAATTTCCTTAAGTCAACAAGCCCAGTTGGCTTCGTAATTAAAATAACAATAAATGATCACATATGTGGAAATATTTCAATAACCATTCAACCTTAGCTAAAATTCTCTTAAACACTATCTACTATCTAGTAATAACTAACACGAATCAAGTGTTAATGCTCATCTCTAAACAAAAATAACATATATTTACCTTCATTTGCTCAACAGTGCTCAGTTTTAGGCCTATATGAGCTGTATAACACAGCCGGCGGTGTTATACAGCTCATATGTGGTGTGTTATCAGTGGTAACGGCAGGCAGAATGTGGAGTCCAACCAACAGCATGTCTAATGAGTCCAGCTACTTTGTGATGCTATGAAAGTAGTGGTGGGAGCATCTCTGCAGATTCTTTCTACTCAGGTAAAGAATAACTTTAAAGCAGAGCTCTGGGATTGTATTCCTTTTCTATAGACACTTTGTTCAGACCAAGCAGGTAAGGGAAACAGCTGGTAACCTACCAGAATAAAATGGTTAAATGACTAAAGCAACTGGCTAGATATATTCGGTAAGAATTTAGAATGGCAGTCAACATAGCATTAAAAATCAGATATTTGTTAGAGTGTCAGTCCCTGTGCCAACAAAAGTTGTTTTTGTTTTTTTATAGTGTGTTCATTTTATTTTGCTTAATACCGCCTTAGTTCAGTCTACTGGAGCTGGGGCATAAAAAAATTATTAGATATTTAGAAATGTGGCATGAGCTTGGCATCTCTTCTAGGAGTACTGACAGTCTGGGCTTTTACTGAGGCTTGAAGAGCACTAGTTGAACAGCAGTGGCTAGGCCTATATGAACTGTAGCACTATAGCATATTGATGTTAGCTAATATAGTAGGGTAGCCTGACTCGCAATAGCAGCACTGTTTATCATAGCAGAGTAGTGCATTGATGTCAGCAGTGACAGACAGGCAGTATGTGAAGTTGTAACAGCAGTAAGCCTAATGATAACAGCAGCCGGTGGCATGATGCTAGTACACTAGTGTCGGGAGCGCCTCTGCAGGTTCTTACCCAGGTGAAGGGGAACTTTGAAGCGGCACTCTGATCTACTCTTCCTGCTCTCCAGATGCTTTGTTCTGGCTAAGCAGGAGAGGGAAACACACAAACCATCTCAGCACACTTTTAAAATAATCATCACAAGGAAAAGAGAGAGAGAGAGGGAGAGAGAGAGAGGGAGGGAGAGAGCGAGCGAGAGAGAGGCTGCATATGTGCAAGACAAAGAGGGTGAAAAGAGGGATGAGGAGAGGGAGAGAAAGAGAGGGGAGATGGAGAACAGAAGGCTCAGAGAAAAAGGTGAGAGTGTGTAAATTTTTCATCCTGGCTCTAGGATCAGGATGGCGGAGGATTGCAGGGCAGGATTAGCGGTTCTAAGCCCTAACAAGGGCTGCAGAGAGCGTGGCCGTGGTGCAGAGATACTGCAGTAGAGGCGCGGATCAAAAGGAGCTGGTTTTCATGACATTCACAACCCTGGCAGCAGCTAATTATGCAAGCCTGGATACCCCACCCCATCACCCCTACAAAAAAGGCCTTCTTTTACAGAGTTGAGAACAATGCAGGCTGCTCCTTTCCCAAAGCTCCTGTCATCCATACTATCAAAAAAATAACACATATAACACACTACATTGAAATGAATAGTGCATTATTAACCCACACCTATATCAGAGATTAAAACTAACAAAATATAAGTATGTCTGCTTTCTGTAAGTAGCCTGTGAATATCTGACAGCATATGCTTTGCTTACCCTAGCAGAATCTTCACTTAGCTTGCACACCCCTTCATGTATTCAGTCACTTATGAGCATTCAAAGAAGTTGCACTACATTCAGGAGTCTGTTACATTCTGCAGAGTCCAAAAACATAATGAAAAATATGCAGTAACTCACTGTAATAGGCAGCACACCCTAGAGGACATAAAATGTGGCCTAAAGGACACTCAGTGCATCTTGAAAACAGCTCACTAAGGAGTTTATGGCCACAATTTCGAAGATGTGAATACAAAATGTTATAGTCAGCTGTTATAGTTACGTCATGATCATGACCTAGTAAGGCATTGGAATAAGGTCATAAAATAATGGCCATGAGTTTGTAAAGCATGATCTTTAATATTGTAATGTGGTCATGATAAGTTCTGGGAACAAAACAACTACATCGTTTACATTTCTGGTTCATTTAAGTTTATTTTCAAGGCATGTACTGTAAAAAGGCAATTCCACCTGTGTCTTTACCTTTTTTGCTCGTGTGCCAGCATTCCACACAATCATTTTTTGACACTTTTTGACACTTTGACAGGAGCTATGGTTGCCATACCTATAATGGAACAGTAGGGATGAATGAATACGGTATAATTTGTCCATAAAGATGGTTTACAAAGGTGTGTAACCAAAACAGCAGCTTGACATTTGCTAGCACTGCCTCGGTGCGTGTTAAGTATACTGAGCAGTTGTGTGAAATGGCAAGCTTTTTGCAGCAAGTTTTTACACAAATACAGCTTTGCATGACAAACAGCAAGTATGCGTTTCTATGTTGCATCAAGTACTACGCAATCTGCCATGACTGCGATAAACCTCCCTTCCTGTCCGCTTTTCCTGATTTTGACTGATCTGGTTGTCAAATGGAATGCTAATCAGCTCTACCGATACATTTTGTTAGGCCATGGCTTACAGCTTAAATGTAACAAAGGTGGCATATCGATTGTATAGTTTAGAGGGCGCCCTTATTTTTTCACTGGAGGGAATAATCAGCATCAGACTTTTACAACTGTGCCATGGAGAGCATTTTTACTGGATGCATCACTGGATGCCTGATATGGAAGAAACACCGCCTACAACTGCAGAGCTCTGCAGAGAGTAGTGCAGTGCTCAGAAAATATTATAGGAGGTGGCGAAAGTGGGGAAAATCATCAAAAACTCCAGCCATCCCAGCCATAACCTTGGCATAGTCAAACTTTACACTGTATGTATTTTGTACATATGCATATTGTTTTTTTTCTCTGTCATCCTAATATATGTTGTATAGTTGTATTATCATACCATTGCTGCTCTGTGAAGCTTTGAACACAAGCATGCCGCGCACATGTACCGTACCTGAGGCGTGACATGACAGTAAAAGTGATTTTGATGTTTTAATTTTTTGTAATGGCATCTGCTGTTTGCTCACAGCTTATGTAAGTTACCTACCCGTCAATAAATAGTAGCACTTGGAATAAATGAAAAGAAAAACACACTTAAGCTTTTGACTAAATAGATTTTCCAATCCTTTTCATGTGTGCCAATTGTGTAAGCAAGGGAGGAACCCATGTGGGTGACATGGAAGCACATCTGTGAGGCCAGATGGACCAGACAGGCAGGGGGGGTCACCATAGTCATGACAAAAGAACTTTAAATGATGGTAGCACGGTGACAGGGGCAGAATGGTGAAACTGCAGCAGCCATAATGGTTTTGTGTTGTTGATGAATATAATATAATTAGTTTCATCATACAAAATATAACAAAAAACATAAAATTGAACCACAACCAATAAAGCAAAAGTGCCATATCATGTAATGAATTGTTCACCAAAACATTTAGTATGGGCTATGAGCACTGGATACTGCCAGTCGTCCAGTGACTGGAATCTTTTTCGGTGTACTTCTCCTTCACCAAGTCGTGCAGCTGTTGGCTGTTGATGCTGATGTTCTTTTGGCAAGCACCTTTCAGCTGGAGAAGGAGAAGCACTTGAAATGTTATTATGCCTGTAGTGGTCCCCGGCATGCGCCAGTGGCAAAGCCGCGATATGTCAGTGCGACCGTAAGGCTTCCCCTCGCTCAAGAGACAGATTGCTTGTCACTACACGACTTTGCATCTTCGCCTGATGATGATAATAACAGCCATTGCTCTGAGTGGTGGCAAACAGAGGGGGTGGGGGGTTTAGGTTGTGGAAAGAGAAATAGAAGAAGAGACGGGGATCTCTTAAGTAGAAGTATTTGTTGTCACTCGTGGCAATCAAAACAGAGATTTGGACTCGAGGCGGAGAACAGAAGATGAATGTGCCTGGGATGGAATCACAGCTCTAGGATGGTTTGTTTGATTGTTTCGGGGCTTCGTGGTAGACATTGGCTTTAAATTTGGGCGCTGAGAGTGCTCATGATGGGCAACCCTTGGCGGGGTAAATTGGAGGCTTCTGTGATTGGTAATCAGAGGCAGAGGCTGAGCATCAGTTTTTTTATCAGTTTTTTACACTGTGGTTCTCAATCAATGTCATTTGTTAGTGGGTTAAATACTTCTACAGATCAACTTCATTTATATTGGTGAAATGCCATGGAAATGCAATTAATAGTTATTTGTAATTACCCTTACAGTGTTCATGTGAAGTCCTAACTGAGAAATCAAATACACATTTGCCATATTAGTAGCCAGACCTACCTTGTAGATCAGGGGTGGGCAACTCTGGTCCTGGAGGGCCGGTGTCCAGCACAGTTTGATGGTGGTTAGCTGGTGAGGTGAACCAGGTGTTTTTGAGCAAGGAAATCACCCCCACATGCTGGACCACGGCCCTCCGGGACTGGAGTTGCCCCCCCCTTTTGTCGATCCATCCCCCCCTGATGTGCGGAATGTGTGACGCTGTCATCTGGTGAAACAGAAACCAATTGTACCCTTTGCTGTACAGTGGTGTGTCAGGATCTAGTTTCAGTATGGAGGCAGGAGAACTATTTTCAAGCTAATTCACAAGCTAAGGTGGTGTATGCTATAGGGTAAACATGAGTCAGTACATAAACACATATATCTTTTTAGATTAGAGCCCAGTAGCCTAACTAGGTAAAGTTAATTGAAATTTTAAAATGATCGCCTGCTTAAGTTTGTGTGGGCAGCACTATTTAATTATATTGACCACTAGTTTGGGTATTTTAAAAACTGAGTATTGATGCTTGCATTGTGTTTGTTAGAAGTATTTAGGAGTGTTTTGAGCTAATACACAGGTAATGAATTTCATGCATAAATTGCATCTCTCGTCCCTTTAAGGAGATCCTAATGTCTATAATACCAACATCTGTATTAAAGTCCCATCAGCACATGTATTAAAATCGTATCTTAGTCTGGTTTGGCTAGTCAGGCATGTTTATCACACAGTGTTGATGACAGTGCCTCCACCTTCATAAGGTGTTCGATTTGTTTACACATTTCACACTAAACTTGTTTCCACCTTCCATTCCCACCTACATTCAATAATTCTCATGGTTGTCCCCAGATCACATCTGGCTCTGTAAGGTTAAATAAACTCCAGCCATCAAATGATAAACATTCTTAGGGATGATCACATCAATAGTGTCTTGTTCAGAATCTATGTTGAATATCAGGGGCTCTAATGTATGGTGTAAAACCCACCCAGCACCATCACACTGCTACCACCAGCCTTTGTTTTTGACTTCCAAGTACTAATTCTGATTCTTATGTTGTTCCCTATGAAATCAGATCCTTCTGTCAGCATAAAAAAGCCTTGATAATTCTGAGCAACTTCTAAACATTTCTACACTCCTCAACAGTCCAGCTCTAATGCCCATTTGAGATGTGCTTTTTGTTCTTCGCTGTCAACAGCAGCACCTGACACCATGTTGTGGCCCATTAGGGACAAAGTCTGAGCTGTGTTATGGGACAACACAACAATGTTGAATTTGGATGTGATTTATCTGGTAGCTTTTTGCATAGCAGATTTAGTTTCAACAACAGAGCCAAGATGGGTGTTTCTAATTCTGTATTCAGTGAGTGTAGTCCCTAACTGCTCTGTTTGGTAAAGTGCTACAGTAGGGTCTCTTAAAAGCTGATTCACTGTGAACTGTGAACAGTTGTGCTGACATTTTAGTCTGTCCTGTACTACTACCACAGTCTAAGAAAGAAATAATTAAAGATGGCATGCCAAGGAGCAAGCAGGGGGGGTGTGGTAGCCCACCTCCAGCGTATGGACATGTCCTTGAGACATCCTTATTACTGAAGCCATTTCACACAAATACACACTCAATCACAAGCAGAAGCAGCGCATCAGTAGAGCCAGCACTGTAAGAACGGACCACTTCTTCCCTCCTGTCTCCTTCCCTCCCTCCGCCTCTTTCTTCTTTATCTCCCTCTTCATAAGGTGTTCTCTGCGGCACCCTCTAGGGTCAGGCAGCCGCAGGAGGAGGAGGTTGGTGGGGGCAGAGCCACTGGGAGGCAAAAAGGGCACTCGACTTGAAGGCAGGAGAGATAATTCGCCACACTGTTTAAGGTTATGCCGCGCATTTGCATTTCAAAAGCAGTGTGGTTGTGTTGCCACAGCACCCCCCCACAACCCCCTGCAACCCCCCACCTGGGACGCTGGCCGTGGCGTGTCACTGAATGTCAGTGGGCGCCGGGGCCTTGATGAAATTAATAGAGCGGCCCATGATTGATAACACCCCTCATCTGCCGTGCTTTCTCCTGTCTCTCAGAGGGGACTCTCGCTCTCTCTCTCTTCCTCTCTACTCCCCCCACCATTTCACCTGTGCTTACCTTCCACGGCCTGTTTTGAATCCTCTGTCGTTTATGAGGCCTTACAGGAGAGCCTCACTCCAGCATGTTTATGTATATGCCTTTAAATATGTTACACTGCCTATGGTAATCTTCAGCGTTTTAGAAGCTCTTTTAAAACCCATTCAAGCCCAGCATGTCACCTGCTGGAAAGTGTAAGAGATGAGCAAAGAACAGAGCAGAGGGGGAGAGAGATAAAGTAGATATGAGAGGAATATGAGAGATTTTTAAGCTAAATTGATGTTGATGACAGAGATGGCAGTTCAGGTTCAATTAAAAGAAACTGTGCTGCCTTTTGTCTGAAGAAGTGTCCAAATAAGTTTGAAATAATAAGAGGCCTGAGACCCCTCACATGATACATACAAATGCATGTATCAAGAATATAAGATTCATTCATGATGGATTGTTTTTGTGTTCCATCCATTAGAGTTCTCACCGTTACACTCAGCATGGATTTAACATTGCTTGCCCCAACCTCATTTTTCTCAAACTACAATATCAGCACACAATATGAATCTTTGTTATACAGCCATAGGGATTTCCTCCAAGCTATTAACTACAAATGTGATATTTGGCTAAAACAAAAATACTAATCTACAGTTTCCTCCTTACCTCAGCCAGGACACGCATGTGTGGTGCTGTAATGTATGAGCCTAACAAGTCATAGAAATTGTCTTAGTTATCATTGTATGAGAAAATATAGCCATATATCAGCAAACTGCATGATTAAATTATCTTGCAATCAAACCATACCAAGCATTTAAATAATTCCATTTCTATAAAGGTATATAAAGATGCTCAAAGGCGTGGGAAAAAAATCAGACGTTTTAACTGCATAACCTATACGAGTGTCATGTCGCGAGGACCCGACCATGCGTCTCCTCTAAGGTATCGGGACGAACCAGGCAGACAGGTTTCCATGATGAGGTTTCAGGCTTTTATTAAAG
>JBBPDB010000108.1:3719511-3742085 GCA_037974465.1 Brachypetersius altus
CTATGTCAGATATATATTATTGTTCTCTGTGTGTCTTGTCCCTACTGCTTTAAGCTAATTCAGCCCCTCTTTACAAGTGATTGCTTGCTTCTCTCTTACTTTCCTTTTCAGTATTCTGAGAGAAATCGTGCATGATGCCCATGTCAGAGGCAGAGTTGTGGTTCCGTGAACTAAATATTGAATAACAATATTATCAAACCAGTTGTACTGGCAGTGATGTTTAAGGTCTTCACTAGGGCTCAACAGTTTCTTCACTTTCACCAGCCTTGCTACTGAAAATCTTGTAATACCTTTTATAATGAGAGCAGCAATTTGTATAAGCACACATTAATTTGCAGAATATGATTTGTCTGTATATGATTTGTCTGTATGTGTTTGATTACAATTTTTGTATTAGTCGATATTTTTAATTTATGTAACAATGTGTGGTTTAGGGATGCAGTGTGCATGAAACTATTAGCTATGGAATCATTTCCTGGTATTTTTTAGCTATGCTAGACCCAGCGCTAAATCAAAAAAGCAAAATTCAAACATTAAGCATTAAGCATCTAAGCTGATCAACTATATTCAAGTTTAGAGGAAAATTCTGTACATGGGTTGGTTTTTTTTTATTCCTTTAATAAAGAGGGGCAAGTGTCTACAGTTGTCCATCAGCTCCTCCTAGAACCTTAACTCCATTTAAATGGACCACTGTCACAGAAATATACACCAACTCCTACACACACATGCACACACACGCAGCTGCTCTCAAACACCCAATCCCATAACCCCCCCACCCCCCACCCCACACTCCCTGTTCTGCCAGTAAATCCTGACAGTCGTCCATCAAGGCTTATATAGAAGGAAACAGTGTCTAACTTCCCTCCATCTGTTAGGAGCCGGCTGCCTGCGCCTGCCGAGTAGAATTTACTGTTTCTGCCTGTCTCCCTGCACACAGCCTCCTGCACACTGCTAGGCCTTTTCCCGGCTCAAATTAATCAAGCCCACAACGTGTTCGTGCTGACATTAATGCTATTCATAGATATTCATAGGTCTTGCTTGGAGGTTTAGAGGGGAGTGGTGAAATCGTGCGGATGTATGTAAGTAAGGGTGCAAGAAAGAAAAGATTTGGAGTAACAACCCCCTTTGCAAGTCCTATGTATTAACCAGGTAAGTGTGAGTTACAAATGAGAGATTTTGCCAGTTAACTATTCCATTTCAGCGTGACATTTAATGAACGTTTGTGTGCACATAACTACCTTGTCACTAATTATTATCCAAGTATGAGATATTGTACTGTGGTCTTTATATTTTTAATTTGGTATATTTTAGATTGTTTGTATGAGGGTCATTCCATGGAATCGGTACATCTCGTGTCCCAGAGAAATAATCTGTCATAAAATCACAAAAATACCAAAAATAATTTGAAAACATAACATTAGTATGTCTTCTATCATCAATACTAAATTAAATATATAAATTAAATATTATTGTCCGTGGTTAAATTTGCATTAATGTTTATAAGGCAGGGATATTGGCCTGGCCCTCACTATGAAAGTTATTTTTGTCTTCTTAATAGTAAATTGTTGGAAAAATGATACAATTTTCACATTTGTATACTGTTCTAAAAGTATCATTGTTTAGCAGTGTTTTTAACATGAACACCTGTCATCTCTGTGTCCCCTGATTTCAAGTCAACCCAGTTACTGACACAAACAACCCATAAACCCAAAATAATGGTACATTGCAGCAGTGACATCATTTTGAGGAAGTCACATCATTTATAGGAAGAGGATTTCCCAAATTTATATAATGTAGAATTTTGTTGTTTTATGAGATTGTTGGGGGTGGGGACATTGTGCCGTATCATTACTTTTCATCAACTTTTTTTGTATCTTGATATTTACCAAATCTAATATCCTATCAAACTGTATGACATCTGCTCTTGTGCCCTTGACCATTAGCTAACTAGAAGCAAATTAGCTTGAAATCATCAACCCTGTTACTGTCAGTTCTGTTAATTTTTTAGTATGATGTGCTCTGCTTCATCCTAGCCCCACTACCAATCACTGGTCACCATGTGGCGATCCAAAGAGATGTATGGTTGGATCTTACAAAATAAAATGAGAGAATTTTCACGATCGTTTGTGCAGTAATTTTCCTGTTCTATTATGAACAGCTGAGTTCCATTTCTTATTAACATTAATTGTAGTATGGTTACATTCTTAGTTTTAAATCTTATTTTCCTACTGTCTCCCTCAATGACAGAAAACTTTTAATTTTCTACAACCACAATTCCAATGAAGCTGGGACATTGCATACAACGTAAATAAAACTATATTCAATTGAATACACTACAAAGACACGATATCTAACGTTCAAACTAATTAACTTTTTTTGCAAATCTTCACTCATTTTGAATTTGATGCCTGCAACATCTTCCAAAAAAGCTGGTACATCACCTTTTCTTTTTACAACACTTAACTATTTGGGAACTGATTTCTGATGCTATGTGGGTGGAATTCTTTTCCATTTTTGCTTGATGTACAACTTCAGTTGCTCAACAGCCTGAGGTCTTCGTTGTCGTATTTTGCGCTTCATAATGCACCACACATTTTTACAGCAGCATATGTTGCTCCAAAACCTGTATATACCTTTCAGCATTAATGGTGCCTTCACAGATGTGCAAGTTACCCATGCCATGGGCACTAATACACCCCCATACCATCACAGATGCTGACATTTGAACTTTGTGCTGATAACAATCCGAATGGTCCTTTTCCTCTTTGGCCCAGAGGACACAACGTCCATGATTTCCAAAAACAATTTGAAATGTGGACTCGTTAGACCACAGCACACTTTTCCACTTTGCGTCAGTTAATCTCAGATGAGCTTGGGCCCAGAAAAGCTGGCGGCGTTTCTGGGTGTTGTTGATTTATGGCTTTCCCTTTGCAGAGATTTAACTTGCACTTGTAGATGTAGCAACAAACTGTGCTAACTGACAATGGTTTTCTGAAGTATTCCTGAGCCCACGTTGTAATATCCTTTACAGAATGATGTTGGTTTTTATTGCAGTGCCACCTGATGGGTCGAAGGTCAAGGGTATCCAATGTTGGTATTGGGCTTGAAATCCCTAATTTCCTTGCAATGTAGAAACATTGTCCTTAAACTGCTGGACTATTTGCCTATGCAGTTGTTGTGTGAACCTTTTGGGGATGATCCTTTTATAAAATCTTGAGCACCAAAAGATTTCTGCCCATCTCGAAAACATTCTCGAAGGGTATTAAAAAACTCATTTTAAATCACTGCACTAGTATCACTAGTAACCAAATATTTCACCTTCAATCTTCCACTAGCAGCAGTATAGAGCAAGAGTGATTGGCTAGTCCAGAGACTAACTTCCTAATACTGTTCAAGCCTCAGGGTTTGGAAAGAAAGGGTGTCAGCAGTTTTTTCTTTTACATCACACTGATTCCTAGCTCAATAAAACGAGGTCAAAATGTAGATTCTAAATAATCAATAATAAGATTATAATATCATGGCAAAACAACAGTTCTTACTCTAAACTGATAATGGTTAGTGTGGCTGTTTTGTGCAAAACTGTTTTATATGAGGTTACATATATGTTTGTTTCTAGACTAATTAAGCTGAAAAAAACATATTGCAGAGTATTCTTGCTAGAGTTTCTGTGGTCAGTGAGAGCAATGCCAGCAGGGGCCGTGGCAAAAGAGGTGGTGATCACAGGGCAGTAGATTCAGCACTGGCCTCTCCATGCCAGCCCAGCTGTTATTTTATGCCCACTACTTGTCCGCTCCAGTGGCGCTCTCACACATACAGTGCTTCTCAGCCATACTCCTGGACGTCAGCAAGGGGAAATGAACGGCCAGGAGAGGAAAGCTAGGACTAGGCCCCAGAGATGGAGGAGGGACACTTTTTTATTACTCTCCCCCTCTCTCTCTCTCTCTTTATCTCCCTCTCTCCCTTTCTCTCTCTCTCTTTATCTCTCTCCCTCTCTTTTTCTATCTCTCTCTCTCTCTGTCCCAAACTCATTCATCCAATTAACAACAGCCGCTCACTGTAATTTAGGCCAGAATGCAGCAGTCGTGGTTATAATACTGCCGTTTTCATTCAGAGTAAAGTGAGCAGGCCTAATGCATTCTCTTCCTTGTGTTTATGGCCACAGATTCAAGTTGTATGACTGGCACACCGCTATGGCCCTCAAATAATAAAATAAATCAAAACATAAGAGTTTTGTCTTCTCGCAATTTCCTTTTTCGAGCTCAAAATATGAAACCAGATGTTTCCGGCATGTTAAAGATGCTTTTCATCTTTTTTTTTCTCTATTTTTCCCTTCCTCCTCTTCTTCTTCTCACCACCCCCACCCCCACCCTGTGCTGCTTTCAAAATAAATGTAGCTTTAAAAGAGAGGGAAAGAGAGGGGTAGGGATGGAGGAAGTGGGGGCTTATAAAAAGTGAAATGTCCTCCTAGCCCAAGGTAGTAGTCTGTTTTGCATTGATAGAGAAGTGGGGAGTGCCTCTGGCCATTCTGCGGAGTGTTTTTCTCTGCGATATCCCGCCACTCCATCTCCTTCCCTCTGGAGTGCAGCTCTAAGTAACGCCGTGCGGGTCAAAGCAATACACTGCACATCCCTCCGCTCTCCTGCTCGCCTAATTGGGGGTGCAGAGGTTAAAGGATGTCATGGTTATCACAAAGCCAACAGAGAATGCATTTCAGGGACAGAATGTGAGTTACGAGCGACCCGCATTTTCATAGCCCCTGATGTTTACCCACTAAAAGAAGAAAAACACTTAAACATGGGATCCACCAGGCCTATACTGGTATGTGAAATGACAAAGTTAATGAAAACAACTAAAGCTTGCAAACTACAGACCACTGGTTGGACAGATGATGCAAAATACCTTGTTTGAATAATAAGGATCTACATCTACTAAGGAAGACTTAGTCTAGGCTAGTGACAAAGAGTGCATGCTTACTGTCAGTCATATTTTGCCCCCAGCTCCCCCCTTTCTGCCACTGAAAACAGTACTTCTCTCCTTCCTTCTCCTTTACTACCCCATCTGTCTCATGTCCTTATTCTCCCTGAGACCTGCCAGAAACAGCACATTTCCTGGCGGGCTCCAAATCCACGCTGAATCCAAACAAACACGCCCCGTTGGTGCTGGCCGCAGCTTTTACCTGCACAGTGTACCCCTTGCTGCACCGTGACATTTCAGATGGGCTGTTTGGGATTTCCAGGGTTTCAGGCCGTGGCCGCTGTAGCCCCCTGTGCCAGGCCCGGGCCAGGCCAAAAGAAACTGTGGCAAAAGATCTACAGTTTACTTACACAATGAACTAACAGTCTGGTCAAAACTGGACGCTGGTGTTGAGCTAACTGGGTTTCATGTTCGCTGGAAATGCATACCACTATAAATATTTATGTAAGGGATTATGGAAACAGGAGATTGATGGCAATTTAATCTCAGCAAGACATTTTTGATAAATATTCTCTTTAATGGCATCATAAACAGTAATCAATGAGTTGTTAATCTGTAATAGCATTTGCCTACCAAATAAAATGAATTCCTTTTCCATATTCCACTCTAAAAAAAAGACATTGCCTCAGCAGCTGCATGTGGATTTCCAACCATATGCATGCGAATCTCGATTCAAATGGAGAGATCAGAAAGATTAGAAAAGTCTGCTTGCAAAAACAGTCCTAAGGGGAGACACTTCTTTAGCTGCTCACCAACAATCTATTGTGATTCTGTGTAGTTCTTATCTCTCATAGGAGCTGCAAGGCAACTGCCTTAAATTAGCCAGCTGCTCTCCTAAAATTGAACTTCATGTACAGTATTTTAATTAGCAACATGATATTTTGCTAACAGCAAAACGCATCAACCCCTTAAAGCTTTGTGCCACAGAGTCTTAAAAACTGACTCGGAGGCTATCCCTGAGGCAGTCTTACTATAATCATGTGTAACAAGACTGCAGTGCTTTCCCCCTCATAGACTATTCAGATTTTTTCAAGTGGACCTGCAAAGGGAATCACTTTACAGCTTGCTCTTTAACTTGCTCTTTTCCAAAGCGACCAAGCTGCAGTTGCTCCTGCAAGGCCTCACCATTCGGCTTCCTCCATCTTTGAGAAATGGCCTTTGGCAGAGCAGGACCGCCCATAAAAAAGTCTGCAAAGGGGAACCAGACCAAACACAGAAGCTCTTCAACAGCCTGCAGACTTTAAAAAGAACAGTCGGCCAATTAAGACTACATTCTGCAGGTACTGAAGTCTGTGTCGTAGCCTGGTGTAATGACTGTTGTCTCTATTAGCATGACAGCATGTCAAACAACCACTTCCTGCCAAGGGAGCCTTATCTTAATTGGCCCACTCTCTGCGGATTGTCTGGTACAGTGGCCTGAGAGCTCTGCTTCTTGTCCATCCTGGCCACCACACACCAATATTTCATGTAAGGCAGCCAAAATGGGCAAGCATACTTCATCAGATACAATGAGGAGGAAATTAGGACTGAGGCCCATTTATTTTGCTGTACTGTGGGTCCTGCATCAATCATGAAAGCCAGGCAAGAAATTCCAATTCCACACTCGCCCACACCACCATCCTGACTCCAGGACACAACACAGTTGTACATGGCAATTTGTTCGCATACAATCAACATGGATATATGTTTGTAGCATGTTATGAAGCATTAGTCAGCATTTGTCTAAAGCCGACTAGTAACTGCACACTGTAGGAACAACCATACTGGCAAATTCTTAATTAAGATGTCCTTCAAGGCTTACTAGACATCTATCAAAGATCTTCAAAAATCTTTGATAAGCTAAAAGAAACCCTGTAGGAAGATATAAGAAAGATGTTTGGTGGAGGGTTAGTAGCCACTGTACTAGATTGTTCTGAGCCCCTCTTTTTCTCTCTTGTCGTGTCGTCCTCTAGGACATCCTCCTTAGTGGGACCACTACTTCACTTCCTAGGGCGTGCTGAATGTAGGGGGAAACGGTGATCTTAATGAATCCCCATCACACTCGACCTTCCTTCAATCTCCTGAGCAGACTTATAATACACTATTCATGCCTTTCCTTTATATAAATCTGGTCTTTCCTCTGGCAATCTTTCAAATCACCCCCTTTGTTTACTCATGAATATTTGCACAGCTCATTCTCAGGCCCGGCAGATAGCTGGCCGGCGGCCTTGCTCCTACGTTGGTGGTAAGGACGACTGTACCTCCTCGCCTCCTCCTCTCCTTCCCTAGGCGCTTTGCAGTGGGAAGGCCCAGTATTTCATCATAGGCTAATCTAACCTTTTAGGTGTTCTCCAGCCTGCCTGAGCGCCTAAAATAGGTCACTTAAGCAGGGCTTAGCGTGGTGGTGCGGGCAGAGCTAGCAGGCCTCAGGGGCCCAGGGGACAGGGAACGGCAGTAATTGGTAGTTATGGCTCCGAGGTCCCATAAATGAGGAACAAAGCTGGCCCACCTATTGTCACATTTAGGACAGCGGCACTGCTAGCGCTGCTCGTGTTTGCCTTCGTTAGCTCCTTGAGATCCTAATTACCGCTGAAAAATGCTCACCTGAAAAAGCCGGCGTCCTTCACACTCGCACCTCTCTGTCTTTCATCATCCTTCTCCCTCACTTCTCCCTCCCTCCCCTCTCATCCCTCCTTTTTTTGCATTACTACACTCTCCCTCTCTGTTTGGTATGGAAAAAAGGGGAGTAATAATAATAGCCATCTATAAAAAGTACCCCGTGCATTAGGCTAATCTGTCACCCATTTCAATTTTTCCTCTCTCTCACTCACTCTTTCACTCTTTCTTTTTTGTGGAGAGAGAAAGAGAGATGGTTGGGTGATGGTGGTGAAGGGGGGTGGGTTGCGCGTAATGAAAAGGCCTAAATGACAGAAGCCTGACAGTCGGATTGGCTGGTAAATGACTCCAGAGTGGCTCGCCTGCGGAGAAGGGGGCTGGAGGAAGCTCCCAGAAGAGCTGATTAATTCCAGTCTCGGCGGCTGCCGGGGGAGCGGGGGCCGGGTCCTCCATGGCAGCGGCAGAGGAGAGGAGCCTATTACCGCCGCCGATCTAATCAGGGGCCGTCCGCCACAAAACTTTCCGGGGCCACGTTCCCTTTTCCCGTTCCACCCAGGGACTTTAAATACGGAGGAGGTGAGGCCAGGCCAGGAGTTTGGGGAGGCTGATGGGGGGAGGAGAAGGATTTGCTTTTCAAAAAAAAAGAAAAGGGAGATGGTTAGGAGCTCTCTAAGAAATCCTCTTTTTTGCCTTGCTGGGAGGAGATTGGAGGCAAAGCTTTGGTTGTGACAGACCTTTCCTGTGCAGCCACAGAGTGTGTGACCAGATAGGAGTGTGTTGGAGTGTCTAATCCCAGTGGTTATACTCCACGCTCTGGCAAAGTGTGTCAGTGAAACACACACCATTCTCTGGTGCTGAGGTATTACAAGCCAAAGCTATGAAAGATGTAGATCCGCAAGTGAAGGGCACATGTTTGCTGCAGGTTAAAACTAGCTAGGAATCTTCTTTCAAATAATTTTACATTTAAAATACTTTTATTTTGTTTATTATTTATTATTTTGGCACATGGCCACTTGTGTGACACACAGTATTTATCTTAAGGGATCAGTTTCAATCATTTTTGATTCCGATATTAAAATTGCCAAGAAAGTTTTGAAACTTAGCATTTAAAGCTCTCTTGTAAAATATGGTTATGGATTAAGGGGCAAACTGTTAAAAAAATCACTATACAGTGCTATGTCAAGTCAGAAACATTTATCCCTTTATATGTTTTGATATGATTCATATTGATTGAGGCAAGGATGATATGCATCTTTTTATTGAATATATTGTCTTGAACGTGTGCATTTGTGTCAAACATGCCTGGCATATGTATCTATGTGCAGCTTCATATAGTCTAGTCAGTGCTTAATGTCTACAATTACCATTCTGCATTCATTTATGGTCCACAGGCAGAATCCTGAGCAGCCTTTCTCTCTTCCAATCTCTCTCTCCCTCTCCCTCTCTCTCTTTCTCTTTCTTTCTCTCTCTCTCTCTCTCGGCCTGAGATATGCTGGCCCGCCTGCGCTGACAAAGGTTATGAATAATACATATTAAGTACTGTACTAAAGGCCGTAACTGAACTGTTAAAATATTGATCTTGCCCAATCATAATAAAGAGAAATTACTGAAAGCAATCCATCATTATAAATGCTCAGTGTCCTCAGCTTTGGCGGGTCTTAACTTGCTCCATTTTCCCTTGCCATAGAGCACTGTTATGACTCCATAATAATCAAGATCATATCATGTCTGCCATTGCTGGCATTCTAGTAGCCTGTTGTCATGCAAATGAAGTGGCAACAAATCCATAATATTCTTAAATACATTTGGATTCTTACTTCTCATTTCCTCAGTGGGTAAAATGAGCATTTGGTAATGTTTGTCTCTGGAAGCTTTAGCATTTGCGTGTGCATATGTGTGTGTGGGAGTGCTTGGCCCCTTAAATGCTGGAACAAAAGCTGGTTAGTTCCATACACTGAGGATGTCATGACACAAACCAGGGGTGTTCACCAGGGTGAGGACAAACTCAGCCCCCCATGTTTCCCTGTGTGCTTGCTCCATTTCAACTGTGGGTCTTTTTGGGTTCAGCGTGCATCACTTCCCACTTAACTGAGCCAGATATTTCAACGTCTAATGACTTTTTAAATATTAAAACCGGTGCACATCATTGCTATTGTGAGCTCTTAATTTACTGAGCAATTAAGTCCAGACCCCTCATTTATCAATGGGTGTTCATTTGCTAGAGACCTCGTCACTTTTTATTAATTGACGTCGCAGAAACGGCGAGGCAAAATGAATGCACCAGCGCCGGAGGTCACGGTGACAGTCGCAGGTACCTCGCACTGAATGACACATGAGATAAATAGGAACCTCGCTAGGCAGTGGCTTGTGAGATGCGCTGTGCCGTACTCAGGGGATTGTCCTGGAGAAAAATGCCAGCTTTTGTTGTGTGACCATCTGTTTGTGTGGGGAAACTGTTTAATGTCTCTAAGAGGAAAAACAATTATAGGCTTAACCTTTTAGACATCGCACAGTTCTCCCACATCAACAGCGCCTGAGATCCAGAAATCAAAATGACTTAGGAACACTCTTTGGACTGTAATACGTCTTTACTTCATGAGGAGGTAATAAAGTATATTGATATACTTTTTGTTGTGTTCAGCATGTCTCTGACACGCGTTGAGATTCAGAGGTAGTTAGGGATGCCTTTGGCCCATAACATTTGTAGCATGAATGCTAAAGTGCCTTAATGGGTCCCTGACAGGCTAATCAAATGTGTCAACCCAGCAGTTATGAAATCCAGTCCCAAGGCAGTAAAAGCCATTTGAACAGGGCCTTGATTTCAGTCTCAACTTGCATGAGATGTGCTCTTTCCTTGTTTGAAATGAAAACCTAGAATGGGATGAAGTCCACAGCCCCTGTGAATAAGCACGTGAGCCCTGCTGTAGTCCTTCATGACGTCCATTTCTGACTTCAGAACCACTTGTGACTTGGTCCAGTGACACCAAAGCCCTGTTCATGCCCATTATTTGTGGCTGTTTCTATGCGTTGTTACAAACACTTATTAATAGCTATCTATAGTCACTAATTAATCACAATGAATCCATAAATTGTCTTGAATAAATGAAGAGGCGACAAAAAGCAGAAGCTTTAGAAAGTGCTTTAGTCTCTATCGTGATGATGCTAGTGTACACATTGCTCTGAAGGTGGTCCCAATATTGCTCATACTCTGTTCACACCTGCACTTAGCACTGTCCATTTATGATCCGATAACCCAGTGTGTGTGTTGATGCCAGGTGTTAGTGGGACCTAACATGTGAGAAAATAACACTGCTGTGCCTGAAACACTCCATACCTGCACCACTCTCACTACCTAACCTCAACCTGTGATGCTGAAAAAAGTCCCCTACACAAATATTATCTGGTAAACAGAAGCCCTGTGGTCAGAAAGCAATTATGAGTTGTGTTAACGGCTGAATGAGGTGGACAATGGCAGACAAATGTTGCACAACACCAGATGGGAGCCAAGCTGTAATTGTACACCTTTGTAGAAAACCTATAAGATAGGAGATCATCATAAAAAAACGTAGTGAGTGTGGACAAAAAAGAAATGGACAATAAAGAATGCCTTCTTTAGATTGCTTTAAGCAATCAAAATACTTTTACCTGTTATTTTTCCCTTGGTCTGTCAGGCTTCACTTACAATCCTTGAAGAGTGGCTTTTTCAATATGTCTCATCATCGCCACATATTTTATGGCTTGTCTGAGGCCCTTTTAAATAAAAAAAAAATGCCCATAATCTCCCGAGGCGCTGGCGAACAGGATTGCGCGTCAATACGAGCGGGCGTGCTTTACAGCGGGTCATAAGGTTTGCCCGAGGCTGTGCTCTTGACCTTCGACCCAGGGCGGTACCGGAGTCTGTGATGGGTGCATGGCATGCGGCAGTGGCAGCACAAGGAGCTAATACGTACCCATTCCTCATTCCGACAGTCAACAGGGCCGCTAAAGCACTGGGGCAAAATATTCTGTCTCCCACAGCAGACGGTAATAAATTGTCCTTTCATCGATGCAGAAGACAAATTTTTCTTTTGCGCTCTCTCTCTTTCTCTCACTCCCCACACACACTCACACACACTCACACACACATACACACCCTGTTACTTCTCTTTCTGTTGTTTAAGATACATGTGACTCAGTCTTGCCATGTACCTATTGGGAATCCTGTGTGTGTGTGTGTGTGTGTGTGTGTGTGTGTATGTGTGTGTGTTGAAATGGGCAGCAGTGTCCAGCCACACTCTCCTGGGGGAAAGCCGGGGCTAACTGAAATAAGTGAGTCCTCTAATTAACGGTATCTTTACACCACTGTTCTGCAAGGGTGGCTAATGAGCGAGAGATAGTGAGAGAGAGAGAGAGAGAGAGAGAATGAGAGAAAGGAATAGGAGGGCAACATGCCTACACGTTTGGGCGTGACTCCCCTCCTCTCCCCTCCTCTACCCAGCTTGCTCGCACACTCCGCCTCAGCACCGTTCAGCTTCCGCTTTGTAATTGTGCAATTAGTGCCACAGTCTGGTTTTCATACATCACAAATGGCTGAGTAGAGGGGTATTAGAAGAAGAGAAAGTTCCAGGCTAGCGGGCTTGGCTGGGAGCGGAGCATTAGGGCCAGCGTTTTGGAAAATGTGAGCCAATTTATCATGATCTGTTATTCGCTCACACCCACCGCCTTGTCTTTCTGCCTGACCTTGCGCTGCGCTCGCTGGAGGTTCAATTTGCTCATTGTTACTTGCTTGCATAATTTCTGCCGCCACACACACACACACATACACACATACGCACACACACAAACACATGCATGCACACACAAGTGCACATGCAAGCCCACGCCCGCACACACACTCTCATAAAACATTCCCTGCAACTGATTGCTGTTGCTGCCACTTCTCTGCCTCTGTCGCCATCCTTCTCTCTCTCTCTCTCTCTAACTCTCTCTCACTCACTCTCTCTAACTCTCTATCTCCCACACTTCCAGATGAAATCCATTCATTTATATGCCAAGGCTAAACGGTATTCATTTGTAAGATGGCAAGCTGTATAACACCAGTAATTCCTCCTAACCAATTTCTTGCTCTCTCCCCTTTAGCTGTCATAAGCAGTACATTAGAGCCGGCGGAAGAGAAATCCACTGCCATTCTTTCCCCTGTCACCCGCACATCACGCCCGTCGCCTTGGCCCGCAGGTTGCCACGGCGAGCACTTACAATTCGCTCCTATTCACTCCTTTCTCCCCCTTCTCTCCTTTCAGCTCTCTCTCTCTCTCTCTCTCTCTCTCTCCCTCTCTCTCTTGCTCTCTCTTTCTCTCATCCTTTTTCTGTTTCATTGGTGTTTTCCACGTTTGCGACCCCCCAATTCTTTAGCTCACTCTCTATCTGCCATTCTTCTCTCAATTCTCCTCTGTCTTCTGTCTTTCTTTCTTTTTTACTCCTTCTTTAGCTCTGACCTCTCTCTCTGTCTCTCTCTCTCTCTATCTTCTCTTTTGTGAAATCTCTCTCTCTGCCCTGACTCACCGGCTCATGCCGGCTTATCGCCCCCAGCGAGCCCCCACCGCTCCTCACCACGGCAACCAGCTGGCCCTTGAGTAGGGCGCGGGGGGCTCGGAGACTTTAGTGTGATACGGAGCCCCTCTCTGGATCCCTCCTGACCTGCCACCGGATCAGCCTCTCTCTTACACCCTTATCTGGCATCTTAAAGCCTGCTTAGAAACGCCTGCTCTCTCCTCTCTCTCTCGCTCTCTCACTCTCTCTCCCTCTCTTTTTTTTCCACCCCCTTATTCCTTTCTCTCAGTCTCCTGCTCTGTCTCTTTCTCCTTTTTTTCACAGCTCCGGTGTTCTATCCACCAGGGATTTCCTTCAGAGGGTCCTCGAGGCGCCCTCTCTCAGGCTGACATAAGGGTCTGCCCAGCTCAGCCAAGCCCAACACACATACCACAGTCTCCCACTATCCTCCACTGCAGGGCGGAAGTGCTGCTGTTAAGGGATTTTAATCGCCACAAACTAAAACAACCCAAGAAGACAGACAGGTCTGACCAGTGTCCAAGATAAAAAATAAGTAGTTTTTACTGCACAGTGCTTTGCAGTAACACCCACTCTATCAAAATGGAATCATCTGCATTCATCAAGCTTACTCAATTTCCTCTCTTTACAAGAAAGAGAGAAAGGGGGAGGAAGCAACAAAAATAATAGTAATAAAATTAATTGTTGAGAAAATAACTCACAACTTTCCTGTTGTTATTCTAAATTTGCATGATTATAAGCAAATCAGTGTACTGCAACATAAACCATCAAGAACAATTTAAGCTCAAGAAAATAGATATTCTCAAAATCGCTGAGGCAAACAAATGATTTCTGAGTGTTTTAACTGTTCCTGTTCATCTGTCTGCCCCATTACCGTGAGCATGTATTTTATCTAATTCATGGTTATAAAATGAACAGTCGGGCAAGTGTAAGGGTCTGAGCAACTTTTAATCTGACTGCTTTGTCTTATTTACCTGTCACGCTTTTCTGTATATTTACCTGTAAATTTGTTTCATCTTTTCTTTACTATATGCATTCTTAAGCTCTGGAAAGGCGCTATATAAATAAAAATTATTATTATTATTATTTTTATTATTATTATTATTATTATTATTATTATTATTATTATTATTAGGGCTAAATTGTGATGGGACATAGTACCCACAACACAGCAAGTCTTGTGGGGTTTTTCCCACAAGACTTGGAGAGAGATAGCACCAGGATGCACTGAAGGAAAAAGGCAAGCTGGCAGAGGCAGTGTGATGCTCAGAGTGTTCTGCTGGGGAATATTCTTGTGTGTGGTTCATATGGATGGTACTTTGACTTGTACCTCCTACCTAAACATTGTTGCCAACTACACCCCTTCATGGTAACAGTGTTTTGTAATAAAAGTGGCCTCTTTTAGCAGGATAATTGCTCAAGAATGGTTCATTGTGTTGACTTGGCTTCCATGGATCTCATTCTGATTGAGTATCTGTGGGATGTGCTGCTCCACCATGTAACTTACAAGACTTGAAGGTTCTGCTGATAATGTATACACAAGTTTGGATCATTCCTTAAAGGTTATTTTAGGTTCCTGTAAGGTTTCTTTTAGATGAACTGCATATAATGAGCATTGTAATTAAAGTATATTTTAGGTATTCTTAGTGCGTCTTAGAATGCTTAGATGCTTAGTAACTGCCGCACACTCTAGGGCCAGCACTGCTTCGGTAACACAAGGGAGACCTACACAATATTAGGCAGCTTGTTTTCATTTTGTGGCTGTTCAGTGTATTTTACAATTATTTTTGAACATCACTGTATGCTCTTCAGGTCTTGTAGCTGCACCTAGGTCTGAAGAAGACATACTGGCCCAAATCTGTTTCAGCTTCAAGAGCATCAAATTAGGCCATTGTAGCTGCTGTTGACAGCAGATTGCTGACCAGTCACTCTCGCCAGCGGTCATGTCTGTACGTCCATGTGGCTGCTCGTCCAACACCCACTTGTTTTCCATTCCCACAAGAGGCCCTTGCAAATGTGCATGAGCAGAGTGTTAATGTGTGTGGAAGAGCATTTACATGCCACCCAAACTTTTAAGGGTTATCCCTGTCATTACTGTCAGGGCGATTAGCTATCACATCAACATAAGGCTGTTGATGGAGTGTCTTATTGCATGTTTTGTATGGTTAGGGCTGTTTTTTGTTTTGTGCAGTGCAGTGAAAGAGATCAACTTTTGAACTTGGAGGGACAAATAATCAAGCAATAATAAACAGATAACATAACGTTGTAAGGGAAAACTGGAAACTCATTGTGTTTCAACTATTCATGTTAGATCTTACAGAAGAGTGAATGTTTTAACATACCTGATCCATTCTTCCTCAGGTGGAAGACGGATAGGACCTGTTACGTTTTATCTTACTTTACTTATTTTACTTACTTGGCAGAGGGGCACCCACCATCAGAAAGGTTCTAAAATAGTTTCAGAGCTCAAAGACTACCACCCGTTAGCACTTCATCATGAAGTGCTTTGACCAGCTAGTCCTGAGTATCATCAAAAACCACACTGGACCCACTGTAGTGCAAACTGGTCAACAGATGATGTAATCTCCCACCTGGCCCTGTCACACCTAAAACACTGCGTGAGAATTCTGTCCATTGGCTCAGCTCAGCAATTAACACCATCATTCCCCAGCAGCTGATCAGTAAGATGGACCTGATCCGACTGAACACCTTCACCTGCAACTGGATCCTGGACTTCCTTACTGGACAGTCCAGATCGGCAGTATATAGTAAACTCCCAATCATTTGCGTTTTTTTCTGAGACCCGAACTAATAATTGTTGCAGAAATACACATGCACAGAAACCACGGATATCCTTTTGTGATACCTGGGCCTCATTCGCCACAACCCTTCGTCATCGTGCTAGGTTGTTTATGTTTGGGCACGGAGGTTAGCACCTGAATGGAATGAGCCTCAGCTGCTCAGTCCCGTGCCCAAACATAAACAACCCAGCACAAGGATGAGAGGCATGGCGGACAAAGCCCGAGAGTCACAGTCACCTGTACTCAGAGGTGGGAGGTTTGAAAGTAGCCAATCTGAGAACATTATTTATTCTCCTTGCTGCTGATTGGCTGCTGAACCTGTGACACATCAGTGGCATCTGCCGTCCAGAATTTCCCCCGTGGAGCTATCTCGAGTGTTCTCATGTTTTTTTTGTTTTTATTTGTCTTAAAGTCCTGTATTTTTATTACTGTACATTTTATTACTGTATTTTAGTACCTAGTTTATACCAAAGAAAGCGGGCATGCATGAATTACAGTGCAGTCTTTATGGGGGAAACATTGGCATTTTACATCCTAGCACTGCAGGAGACAGTGTAAACTGTACAGTATGAACATGGGTTTACCTCGTCATTTTCCTTTTTAATCGCATCACAACATCGTGGGGTTTTTTTTTACTATACATGGGTGCTATTGGGATGTAACCCCCACCCCCACTGGTGAGTATACCACAACAAAAATGTCTCAATAATGTGCCATGTGTCCTTGAGCATCAATTACAGCTTGACAACGATGTCTCATGCAGTTGTTAAATCTGCTGAGGCATGGCATCCCACTCGTCTTGAGAAGGGGTATACAACAGTTTTATACAGAAATGCATATAGATATATATATGCAATGCAATATACAATTGTTTTTGTTATTGCCCCCATAGTATTTTATTTTTTAGGTGAAGTATTTGTAAACTCAGGTATACTTATAGATTTATAGGTCATTTTGTAACCCCCCTAATTTAACCTCACTATTGAGCCTGTTCTGTTGTGTTCTATGTTGCATCTATGGTCCAGGAGGACGATATTTCGCCTCACTGTGTACTATATGTATATGAATGGCATGACAATAAAGCTTTACTTGACTTAAAAATAAAAGTGAAATGTCTTAGGAGTACTACATTTGTTTCTAAAAAAACCATCTTGATGAACAAGAGGTGTGAGGGTGAAGATCTTTATTCCAGTTAAAAGAACTTCCACATCATGTAAAAGCTGTGGGATCTTTACAATTTCTTTAGAAACCCCTAAGTGATTCTTCTGTATTATTACTCATTCTTCTGTATAAGTCATTATTAGTGGTTAAGAGTTCATCAGTTCACTCCAGATGTTTATTTGGGGAGTTTTTTCAGTTCTCTGTGGTCAGTTTCGGACTGTTCTTTGGACTATTGCCAGGGTCAAACAGTACATTGTTGGATTAGTTAGAATTTGGATTGAAGCTTTGGAAAGCTTTGAATCTTTGGATTGAAGTTAGAATTAGAATTTGGATTGAAGCTGTGGATCGGGTCGAGTTTGCCTTGCGCAGAACATTCCAAGACTATATTTAGTCAAAATTTCAGGGCTGATTCAAGAGGAAATATTAATTATTACTGTGGTCTTTTTGGTCCTCGTTCCACATCATGTTTGGATTTGGCAGACGGTGACTCTGCAAGAAAGGTTAAGGGTCATTCTGTCCAGTGTTTCTGGCTGACCTGTCCAATGACACTGCTTAAATATTCTCCTCTCTGCAGCTAGAAGGGAGGAGAAGAGAGGCTCTCTCTCTGTTGTTTGATGAAAGTGGAATACTAAACACTTTTTTCCTGTCTTTGCTTGTCGTGTGCCCTCATTTCAGAACGTCCCGTTTCTTCTCTTGTGCGCTGTTCTTTCTCTGTTTCTGCAGGTACGTACAACAGTGCATGCAAAACATCTTGATTTACTAACCATGCAGCTTTATCATGACTTAATGGTGCAGCGTATGAAAAAAATAAGAGAAAAAGTAATATTAGTGACCTTGTACACCCCCCACAACCCCCCGGCACCCAACTCTGAAAGTAAACATACACAAAGCGCAAATGCTTGAACAATCATCTTCCATCCACTATCGCCGCCACTCGCAGTTAAAGGGGTGACACGCCAGATAATTGAAATTTATTTGCAATTATGGGAGTACAATAAACACAATCTCCCTTTTCTTTCATTAATATCTGGTACGGTCCATGAGGAAACGATTGCCGCGCTGCTTTTACAAGGCGAGACGTGGCAGCCGAAGCTGTTATAGCGCAGGGAGTTAATGTAGCTTGAACAGGATTCCTAATTGTCCCTGTCTCTGTCATATTTGTCTACTCCACTGGGCCTAAATACCAGAGCGATTAATTACCACTGGGCAGGTATGCTGGGACTCGCTGCTTCTGTGTGTGTGTGTGTGTGTGTGTGTGTGTGTGTCTGTGTGTGTGTGATAATGTTTAACACTACAGTGTTTACCAAAAACTTGACACACTTGGCTGCAAACAGATACACAAACTCGCCACAATATACAGAGCGGACCATAACTAACTGAACCATTTTTGTTGGTAAGGCTCTAGTTTGGATTGAAAATTAAATAATTAGGTTAAAGAGCAGAACATCAAGTATTTTCACTTTTCTTGGTGAATCATCCTGGAATTGCCTCATTTAGGAGAGTCATCAGTAATTGCCAAGACATTGAGTAACTGGATGTATGCAGAGTATGCTGGTGTTGTCTTAAAACACCTCTAAACATAAACAGGACCAAAAGTAAATGGACATATTAACTTTAAATAAGCTTTATATTGCAAATGGCAGTTTGAAATCTGCACACATAAAGAGATGCTTGTGTCAGTACCAATGTGGGAATTGCTTAAATTTGAGCATCCTCTGCAGATGTTTTGTAAATAGTTTTGTTTTTAACAAACATTAAACTAAATATAAATTAAATACAGCTAAACACTTAGGTGTTTGTTAGGAACGTTGTGGAAGTGAAAAAAGGCTGAGTCTGTTGAGTCTGAAGCTTAAGGTTGAAAGAATAAGGATCAATGTTGTTAGCAGTTACGCCCTACAGGTAGGATGTGAGCTAGAAGAGCTAGAAAATTGGTGCAGACTTTAATGGACATGTTGGTGAGGGGAACAGAGGTGATGAGGAAGTGATGGACAGAATTGGTGTCCAGGAGAGTAACGAAGAGGGACAGATGTTGGTAGACTTTGCAAATAGGATGGAAATGACTGTTGTATACTTTCTTCCAGAAGAGATAGGAACATAGGGTGACATATAAGAGTGGAGGGAGGAGCACACAGGTGTATTACATCTTATGGAGACGCTGTAATTTGAAGATTAGTGACTGCAATGTAGTGGTTGGTGAGATTATAGTGAGAGAGCGTAGGATGGTGGTCTGTAGGATGAAACTGATGCTGAGGAAGATGAAGAGAACAAAGGTGGAGCAGAGGACCAGTTGGTGGAAACTGGTTGCAAGGTTTTCAGAGAGGAGCTGAGAAAGGCTCTTTATTGGACAGGAGGTGCTCCCAGAAGATTGGACAGATACAGCTAATATGATTAGGGAGACGAATAGGAGGGTACTTGGTGTGCCATCTGGAAGGAGTAAAGTAGATAAGAAAACTTGGTGGTGGAACAAAAAAGTCCAGGAGCATATACAGAGAAGGAAATTAGCTAACAAGACGTGGGACACTGAGTGGACTAAGGAGAGTAGACAGGAGTGCAAGGCGATGCAGCATAGAGGCAGAGGTAGCAAAGGCCAAACAAAGGGCATATGATGACTTGTATGCTAGGTTGGACAGTAAGGAGGGAGAGAATGATTTCTACAGGTTGGCGAGGCAGAGAGATAGCGATGGAAATGATATTCTGCGGGTTAGTGTGATTAAGGATAGGGATGGAAATGTACTGACAGGTGCCAATTGTGTGATGGGAAGATGGAAAGAGTATGACGTTGACACTTCTTTGTTCCTCATATTTGGAGACGTCAGCAGCAGACTCCAGATGTAAATGTCACATTTAGAACTCCAGGCTCTCTTGTGCAACAGCACACAGCTGGCCGAGAATCCACCAAGCAGCTCTAATTGTCAAATTACTTCTGGTCTCCTAATTTAGGAGGTGGCATGGTGGGGGGGGTGCTATTCATATATAAAGGGCAGAGATTCCTACATGATTTACCCGGTGTAGATGTTTAAGCACCCTCAGATTAAAGTAAACATTCCTCAACACATCGTTATAGTCATTGTTTCATTGAAAAACAAATGGTATGGAGTAAATAGCCAAACTATTGAAACTGTTTCACTTATGAACTCTTCTGGAGTACAACTTTTAGAGCTAAATTCTGTCTGTACCCTGACATATTTTGACAAATGTTTGACAATACAACCATACACATGAACCATAAATGGGCAAAAAAAAAATTTTTTTTTTTCTGAAGCCAAATGTAGCCTAGACCATAGCCTAGCGCAATTATCTCAGAACCTCACTAGAACCTGATAAAATTCTGTACATGCCTGGTTGTAGATCACCATTATTTGAAATGACTGGGTTCTTCATTTTTCACTTTTTACACTATAAGCTTTCTATTGCAGCTACTCCTGAATACTGTCTTCCTGCCCTTATCTGTGGGTTTGCAGGTGCATTGCTGATTCTGAAACATTTGGATGATTCTGTCATGATTGTTTTTGCCGTCTGTGATCCACAGCACTGAGAGATTTCAAAGCTAACATTCTTTTCCGGGCTTGTATCCACACTACGCAGCATCTCCCACCCACCCATCATCATGTACATTAGTTGTGATGAGGGCCACGGATACACATTTTGCAGGCTGAGGATGGCGTTTGAGCCGTGACCCTAGCGGAGGGGCTAATGACAGTGTGGGGACAGCAGGTGTGCTGCATTAGGCTCCTTCTCCACCACAGCAAATTAACACTCCACTACAGTCCCAAACGCACCATGTCCCGCATCATCCTGGAACATGGCAACACACACGCACACACACGCAAATGCACAAAATTATTTGAACAACACACCCATGTACATAGACACCCACCCTACATGCACTTATGCACATAAATGGGCATGTGCATGAAATATACATATCCACACATTCACACAAACACACCAGGTCAGCTTTCTGATTATTCACTGGGGTGTTTCTGTCAGGTGTGTGTAATTTGAGAGTTGGGGAGAGAGCAGTTGCATTAGATTCACTCAGAGTGGAATTCAGCCAGAGATGCTTCTTTACTATAGCATGAACCAACACACACGTAAACATTTATTTTTATGTAATGATGTCATTCTTTAACAGTGACATCTTATTATTGTTTAAGTAAAACCTCTGTTTTTGTTGTTATTTCCTTTTTATTGACCAATAGAATACTCCAGAGTGACACAATAAAAATGTGTTACATTAGTTTACAATAAAATGTAAGAATATTTTTCTTTTATGGAGAGCTATCTTTTTGACATTGATGATATAGCGATCAGCCATAGCCTTAAAGCAACTGAAGGAAATGAATTTTGAATAACACTAATGGATGTTGAAGTAAATAACATTGATTATTATGTTGCAATGTCACATGTATTAGGCAGCAAGTTGGGATGTATAGGCAGGAAGTTGCTGTGCTGGAAGTGATGGTTAGATGAATGTATCAGTCTCCAAAATGGCAGGTCTTGTGGGATGGTCCTGGTATGCAGTGGTTAGTACCTAACAAATGTGATCCAAGGAAGGACAAGCCCTGTACCAGCAACAAGATCATGGATGCTCTAGAAACACTAATGCACATGAAGTGCAAAGGCTAGTCCATCTAGTCTTATAGTTGAAGATTTATAGAAAGATGTTAAAATATACAATGTAGCGCATCTTGCTATGTCCTAGGCTATGTAGCGTCAGAGCGGTCATGGTGTATATATATTTATATATACACATATATATTAGGGCATTAACACAAAAGTTGACTAGTCGACTTCAGATGCGACACCCCCTGAGAGAAGTCAGCTAGTCGTCTGTTTTTTTCCTCTCTTTGTGCACTATGCAATCTCTGCCTCTGATTGGCTTACGCTGGCACGTGTTCCTTGGTTTAACCAATTATTATAGTCCCTTCATAAAAAGGGTGGTAATGTTGCTGTCAGGGGAATCTAAACACAAGACCACAACAAGACGAGAGACATGCGACAGAGAAGACAGACACACATCACATGTGTGGAGATACTTCACTCTAGACACACAAACAGCACTGAGACCTGCACAATCTGCAGGTCTGTGTTTAAGTACAATAACAGTACCAGTGTTCTGCATGGCCATCTGAAATGGCAGCCACTGCACATGGCTAAAGCTAGCGCCGCAGAGAGTCGTTCAGTCGAGAGTCGCTGAGAGGCTGCCGTGGCTTAAACTGTTCCCACTTTCTGTTGTACACTTAAATTTACCAGAGAATTCAAGGCATTAGCCTCTGTTTTGTTAAATTGTCATGTTGAATGTTAACGTTACAGAGGACTTTAATAAAAGTTGCTAATTATGGACACTGTTAACTCTCCGCTGTGTGTGTGATGACATAATCAACCGACTAATCGGGTGATAAAAAAAAAATATACCCGTTAATCTGTTCACAAAGTTGGGTTGGGAGCTGGGTCTATACTACACAAGCTATGATGACTTTCACCTTGATATTT
>JBBPDB010000108.1:3745628-3761069 GCA_037974465.1 Brachypetersius altus
TAAGACTACTGCTGCTGCACTGTGTTGTCTTTCATGTCTTTCATGTCCTTTATGTCTTTATGTTCAATCTGTGAAGAAGGTGTTCGAGTAAGAATTTCATTGTGCTCTGTACACTGTACTTTGTACATATGACAATAAACTTCAACTTCAACTTCATCTAACATGGACAATCTCTATGACTGTCACATTTGCATGGCAACAAGTCAAATTGTTTTATCTTTTATCTTTTTGTCTTTTTTATTCTCTCTTTCTTTTTTACCTAGGTTTTAACTCTAAAGTTCTTGTCTGTTAAACTGCGGTTCTAAGTATATGTTTAGTTCTTGTTGTTTCTTAATGTTGTGAAGCACTTTGGTCGACTCCGGTTGTTAAACTGTGCTATGGTTTATGTGATGTGATTGGTTTAATTGATTAATTGTTTCACTTCTTATGCATGCATGCTTGACTCATCAATTGTATATATTTTAATAACATTACATAGCATAGCATTATCTAATAATTGTCTACCTACATCAAGACATCTTTAGTGGCAGAAAACCAAAGCTCATTCTTTCCCCATACAAACACTGCCCATAACACAGGACAGGGCAGAATGCATCCAATTTGTGTTCAGAACT
Source organism: Brachypetersius altus (assembly GCA_037974465.1). Classification (NCBI taxonomy): domain Eukaryota; kingdom Metazoa; phylum Chordata; class Actinopteri; order Characiformes; family Alestidae; genus Brachypetersius; species Brachypetersius altus. The sequence goes on from JBBPDB010000108.1 coordinate 3,746,243, forward strand.
GACACAAAAAGGCGATGTGCGGTAGCTAACAGCAAGCACTCGTGTTATGTTTGACGCAGATACAAAATTGGGCAAGGCGGAGGGGAAGTCAGAGGGAAAAAGTGTGAAACAGAAAAAGAGAACGGGAGAGTGAGGTCCCCCAGTAGGAGCTACCTGATGCAGCTTTCAAAGTGACACCACACAGCTATTTAAAACTCATGGTGCTATGTGTAAAGTGAAGGTGTCTAGTCTGATTGAGTCTGCCTTCGAGCATGAAAGTACGCACACACACACACACACACACACACACACACACACACACACACACACATTGGTGCCACCCTTGCGGCCCTGAGCAGAACCCGTCACACACACTCTCTTGCACACTGGCTTGAGTGTATAAAGCACAGTGTGTCCTCAGAGGGCCCACTGCTACCCTACTCCCCCTCTCATCCGCTTCCACGCCGGCCAGCAGCGTCCGATTAGGGCCTGTATTTTCATGTGGGCCTCAGGAAGTGGTGGTCTGACACAACCACAGTGTTGAGGCTCACACAAGTGCATGTCGGTGTGTGTATTTGTGCTTCACCTCACTGACATGTTCTGGCTGCTAGATTGCAACAAAAGAATAAATGCAAATCTCTTACCAACATCAGTCTTGTCCAAGAAGGTTGGCTTCAACAAAAAAACCATGAAAAAAAAATAGCTTAACCTATGGAAAAGGGTGTAAAACGCAAAACGTTTCGAAGATAAGACCTCTGTGCTGTTCTAATTCAGGCTAATAATAGGCATAATGAAAAATTATGTGGCTTTCTGTAATATTGCCCAATGTCAATTTTCTCTGAATGCCTTCAAATTACTGACAGAGGCTTGGGGATTAATGGAGCCAGCAGGTTTGAAAATGAGCGGTTAGCTTTGCTAATTGTGCCGCGGCGCGGCTTGTGTGCTTGAGCTGCTCAGGTGTATTTAAAAAGCCACTTTCCAAGGGGGGCCGCAATCAATATCCCACTGGTGGAGGTGAAGGGGATGATCAATTTTACACTATTGATGAAGTTTCATTGTTTTTAGTGTATATTTATGTGTGTGTGTATGTGTGTGAATGTGTGTGTGCGTGTGTGTGTGTATGTCTGTGTGGATGTGTGTATGTGTGTGTGTAGAGCCTGGGGTGCTTGTTCGAACCTATTTGTGTGCATGTGTATGTGTATTATGCGTGTGTGTGTTTTGGGTAAATATTGCCAGACTGGCTGTAGTTCTTTGCCATGTCTCTGCTGTGAGGAGAGCCTGGTACCTGGCATGGGGGCGCTGATTACCCTTATTAGAGCCGAGACAGTGGGCCGGGATCCAAACTCCACCGCGTGGGCCCGCCGGGGCCCAAGCACCGCTTTCGCTCCGCAGCCAGCAACCAGTCGGAACCCCGTTGGTCTGCCTCCTTGCCGCCTCTCATGCTGGGGGTGATTGTCAGAGGAGTTGTCAAGCAATTTAACCAATTAATGTATTTCTTATGCTCTTCCATGTCTGAGAATTGCACTCTGTAGCCTGTCTTTGCCCCAGAGTTTTGACAGGTTGGTCCACTGTGGAAGCTTTGTAAGAGGTTTGGTGAAAGATCCGAGCGCAAGTCTATTTGAGATTATGTAACACCTGCAGGTTGAAGTGATGATTTAGATGTTCACTTTGAATGCTAATTCAAACTGTGAAATATATATGTCCAGCTACAACTACTAACTCATCACATTAATCAGAACAGGTTAGTGTGTACAAAAGGGGTGCACTGATTAAAATAGAGTAAGAAAAATAAATCCTGATGTGGTAAAGCTGTATGTGCAATAAAGGTACTAAACTGTCTCTGGGGTGATACCCATCAGGGTGGATTACATTTTAAAGTGTGATTATAATTTTTTTAATTAAATGATGGTTCTTTGGACATTTCAAAAACTGAAGTCAAACTTTCACTTCTTGATGCAAGTTCATTGTTTTGTTATTCCATTGAGCATCAGTCTACCTGTGTGTCTCTACAGATCATCATTCAGAACTGAAATGACTGTTTGCATAATGGTCACTGAGAGTATAATTATATATTTTTATATGAGCAATCTATCCTCTTATTACTTGCAAAGAGATCTGACAGCACGTCTCTGACAATGTGTTAAATATGTGAAATGATGAAAATAAAGTGCTTCCTACACTTCTGTGCATATATACAGAAATATATATATATATATATTGCAGTCAGGCTAATGCCACCTTTTGCATGGCCACCGAGAAGACATCAGCTGTCTTGTGTTGCCTGCTGTCTTCACAAGACCGTCTTGAAAAATGCAGGCAGCTTTTCAAATCCTTTGTTAGACTGTAGCACAAGCTGAGATGTAAGTTAAAAAGGATCTGAAACAAAACTGCATTTCTGTTGCTGGAAATCATCACGAAAAAAGGCCCTTTGATTTAATGCAGCTCAGTGTGTAAAGATGCTGTCAAAAGTGTTTTTTCTTTCCCTACCAAGCCTGATGTCTCCATTTGCAGTTAAAGTAGCAACATGATTGTATATTCCTTTGGAGCAAGCCAGCGGCCTTTCAGTATGAAGCCTGGCTTCCAGACAATTTATTAAACATAATTGCAAACTAATTAGTACAATGATGGCTTGGCACCTTAGTCTTGTGCGAGACACTCGATGTGGCTTTACAGCATGCATTTAAATTTTACACTAATTAGTGATGCATGATTTATGCATGACTGGCCTACGCTTTATAATGGTTATTAATAGAGTTGTATAGATTTCATTAGTACTTAATCCTCAAATAAAAACCGCACACTTTATGATTAGAGGATCCTCGGAATATATAGAGAGGCATGAGTTGGGTACTAATTTATGTGGAATTTGTATTTGCTGTTGCACTGAGGGCAGCTAAGTAAGCACTTTTATGCCGCTAAAGCAGCCAGTGAACTGAATTCACACTATCCATGTAATATTAATTCACTTTCTGGCTAATTTATTAGAAACTTCTCTCTCGTCTGTCCACCTTACTGTTGTCATGCACAATTAGGCCTGTTTCACTGTACCTTTGCTGGAAGTGAATGTAAGACATTCAGTGGATCATGACAAGACACTAGAGCCCATACGATTATTATGGTCACATCAATTTTGTTTTCCAGATTTTTGGATCAGTGATGAACATCAAAACTCAAAAGAAACATGTTTATTTCAGGATGTTTTGTCAATTCACATCCACTTGCATTAGCAGTTTTAATTATGCCATAGTTCTATCTATTTAAGTCCCAACAGTGTTGTGTCATATAGTAATGAAAGGCCTGTGGAAATTACCTGTTTATTTCTTTTGTAATAAACACATCACAATGTTCTGAGTCTGTATCTCTATTCTCAAAATGTACTTTGAGAAAATGTGCATTAATTAAATTGACATGTACATTCCTAGCCATTATTATCTGAATCGCTTATCCTTAGCCAGGGCGAATGGAAGAGAAACACCCTGGACAGTCCGTCATAGAGCAGTGATGGACTTCAAATTGTCTGACATGCATGTCTTTGGACTGTGGGAGGCAACCGGAGTACCCAAAGCAAACCCATGCAAGATCATGCAAACACAGAAAGGATCCTTAGCAGCCAGGCCAGGATCCTAAAAATGCCTATTTTTATAGTGTAAACCCTAAATATGCTCCCAAATATGCTCCCAAAAAATTTTTTACAGTAAATTAAATTAATTTATTGCTGTATTTACCCTGTTGATACCAAAGAAAATGACATACCAAAGAAAGTGCATTTAATGGTTAATGAGTTTAAAATGAAATTAAAGTGTTTGGGGGGCATATTTGGGAGCATATTTAGGGTTTACACTATGAATATATTTGTAGGCATTTTTAACCATATCACAACAGTGCTCATGGAACATATTTAAGTAGTCAGCAGTCAAAAATGTCCTACAGAGCACGGTGGATAGCTGCATTCCTTGTGCTGTAGATGAGCGGTTGCAAAGTAGCCTCGCTTTGACCATTTTGCCATATTTCAGTGCATCATGGTATCAAGAGGCTGCTCTCAGCCTCATTAAAGCCAAGGCCAGCCTGGCTACTGAAGGCCGCCCTGAACAGATCTCCCATCTTGTTCTGGAGGGATTAATACTACGCGACACTGTTCAGCCTTCCCTCGCTCACTTAATGAGTTCAGCATGGACCTCACAGCGACTCCTTAATTTCACCTAATTGAGGAGTCGTTATCGGCCATGTGCCCCTGCACAGAGGCCTGCGTGTGTGTGTGTGTGTGTGTGTGTGTGTGAGTGTTGGATGGCCTGGCACTGTTCACATAGGGCACTCGTGGCATGACAAGATCATTTATTCTGGCTCTTCATGCAGATTATTTTGATGTTTGGTAATGAGCGCCTGCTAAGAAGACAAGTAAACAGAGAAGATTGTGGTGGGCCTCGGCCCCTTTGATGGCAAGCGATAAAGAAAAGAAGATACACTGCACCCTGAAACCAATCACAGGGTTTAGATTGATTCCAAAGACACCAGATTCCTCAGGATCATCGAACAGAGTCTCCAGTTCAATATCACTCACACCAAGCTTAGTGACTGCACCTGCTGATTTTACATGGCTGAAGAGACATGCTGCTGTTGGGGACCTTAAAATACACCTCAGCCCTTTGACAACGGCTCAGTTATTAGTATACCCTCCTAATGTTCGCTCCAAGGGTCAGTTTTCAGAACCATAGTCAACCATTACTGAAACATTAGTCAACCGATCTGAACATTACAACGTGTTCTACCTTAGTTATCCTTACAGGGTGGCCTGTAATCCATCCAGTCTACGTTTCAATCACAATTTCAAAAGCTTTGTGATAGCTCGGTAGAATAAGGCTACTTACCTAGAACACAGAGGTGCCAGACTCCTGATTTTATATTTTGTCAGGTCCCAGACCTAATTCCATGTCAGTTTAGTAACTGAACATAGCTGTGTCCAGGAAATTTGCTAGCCAGCTAACTAATATTTGAATTGCAGTTCTCTAGCACTTTCTCTATATCCTCCCAATTCTTGGTAACCTTGACTCGAAGAGTCAGTTCTCTGCAATGTGTTTTGCAGAAGCAATAGTCATTCGACAAATTTGCATCTGAACATTACTGTGTTCCACCCTTGTGATCATCAGGAGGTGGCTAGTCCTCCATCCAGCCTGCATTTCAATCGCCTGCCGCGTTGCGTTCTTGAACAGTGGTGTGGAAGAGGCTCTCGAATCAGCAATGACGGTAAATTGAAGACTGAGGGGTTTCGAGGCAGTTGTTGTTGTCGCCCCTGGTGACCTCAGCTCACCACAAAGCCTAACTCCCTTTCCGCCAATCTGTTTTTTCCTTTTTTCTTTTTCAACACAGGCAAGAAGGAAGGCCGACATCTTGACAGTTTCCTGTTACGGCGCAAGCAGAAGGCTGAGGTGATGAGACGCTATTATGCAAATGGTTACGGTGAGCGGGGCTTTTTGGGAGCATCTGGGCGGCCAGGCACACATGATAACGATCATTCCCCTGATTGTAGGGAGAGAGGGGCCGTCAGACTCACATTAGCATGGGAGGCTACCAGAGTAGGAATGGGGAGATGTATCATAACCTCAGCAGGTATCTGATCACATTCATATGTATATGAAAGGATGCGTGCGAGTTTGCCATCTCAAGGTTAGACTGCAGCCGTGTGATGTGCGGACTGTTTCCAGCCAAGGTACAAATGAGGCTCTGTTGTTTGTTTGGTGGGTGAGTCATGGACTCTCTGACCCTTCTACTGCCCACACAGACAATACACACATGCCCACTGCAGTAAGTTCACATATTCTTTCATCTTTTTGCTTATGCAGTGGCTTGGGTACAGTAAAATCTACTGTTTACTGGATAAACACTTGTCCACATTTGGACATCTGCCACTCATTAAGAATCAATTAGCAAAATTTCAACCTACCTGACACTTAAATTCGCTAATACTATATCCTCTTAACTTACAAAGTCATCGCATTGTAATTCTCTCTCTGTCTCTCTTGCTATCAGAATTTGTGTGGTTGCTCTTGCCCATCAGTCTGATCTGGCAAGTACGGAGATAAATGATTACCTTGGTGAGTGCTGTAACTACCATGTCAAATCACTCTGTCATTACCGTGATTGCCAACAATGCTGATCACCTCCCTGTGATGATTTCTTCACTCCCAGTCAGTTTTCACATTTCACATCTCTCTGTTTCTTTCTCTCTCTCTCTCTCTCTCTCTCTCTCTCTCTCTCTCCCCCTCTCCTCTTGCTCTCGCTGTCTCTCTCTATTGTGCCTTTCTGTTTTCTCTCATACTTTACTGGGCTGTCATTTGCAACAAAATTTGCTCGAATGAATTCTTCATTCCCTAGTTTCATTTTCACCATGTCTCTCACCATGTCTTCCATCTTTCTTCTGCTGGGATATGACATTTTCAAGTGGTGGTTTTTATGTTTCCATTGTCAGCAGGGCACTCGAAATGTCAGTCATCTTTAGGCCCAATAAATTTGTTTTTGTATCCATTTATGACTTTAACATGCATTCATTATTGTTTATTAGAACACGCAACTCTACTGATGCCATTGGATGCTGCCTAGCTTTGTCAAGGATGTAGCTGTGTGTTGATTATAGTTCATTCACCAAAGATGTTAACCAATAATTATAGTTGCTGCCTAAAACTGAAATAAAGGTGAAATAAATACCTGAAATTGCGTTTTCTGTTCTAAGACTCCTATTCCAGTTCCTATTCCAGCTACCATCAGTTATATATTCTGTATCATATATAGTACTTTTTTATTGAGTTCAAATGAATATGGACCATCTTTATTGTTTAAAAATAGCTGGCATTTTAATATGGATGTGTTTCATATTTATGAACACCTGTCAAAATTGCCTTGCTGAGTTTCCCTAATAAAAATGACAATAAATGGGAATATATGTTTGTGCGAAAGCAAGACACTGTTTATTTATTTCAATATCACTTTAGATATTGATAAAATCTCAAAAGCATTCCCATTTGTAGAGCACCATCATTTAGGTTTACCATCGATAGATTTTTTAGTGAAGTGACAGTATCTGTTTGGATGATTTTGCTGACCGTGCCTTCATGAGATGGCGATTCCTCTAGAGACACTTACTAATGAGGAAGCCAGTGACTGGAGACATAGACAGAGAGGAGAGAGAGATAGAGCAAGAGAGAGTCAGCCAAGATCTATGGGGAAAGTTGATGACATCAACATATGGCTTGAACATGAATTAGTAGGAGCCGTAAACGGCTTGCTAAGACTTGGGGTGCTTTCGGTGATGACACTTGAGCTCCCTATGGGGGAATAAGGATGAGATTGTCGACAGTCGCTCATCCCCTCCCTCTCCCTTTCCACTTCCCTCCATACCCCCTTCCCTAAACCCCCCATCGTCCCAATCAGCCCCTCTCTCTTGCCGAGATGAGGGCTATAAATAGCGACTCCCACAGCTCCAAGGACATGCAGATTTGTGGCGAATCACATGACCCTGGAGAGGAGAGCAAGGAAGGGCTCCGAAGTCTCCCTCCTCTCAGGTGGCACGTAATTGGCTTTTTCTCATAGGTCGTCATGCTCAAGGACTAACATGGGCCACGGGCACATGCCGCCAAAGTGCATTCGAAGACTACGTACTTATTATCCCTTCTGTCTTTTAATCCAACCATCCAAAGCAGTTGTATTTCTCTTTCCTCCCACTTTGCCTCCATCCCATTGTTGTTTGATTCTATACTTCCAGAGGTACTTCAGAAATGAAGACTAGGCACTTGTCCTTGTCTTCTTTGACCTTTGCTGTCTTTTTCTTTTATCTCTGTGGTTCTGTCTTTAGATTCCATCCATCCATCCATCCATCCATCCATCCAAAGGTACATTCAAAAACAAGGGCCTGGTTACAAAGAATCATGCCCCAGCTACCATAATAAAAGACCAAATCTAAGACAACACATAACTACTGATCTCACATTTAACTGTCCAGTTATTATATTAACTGACAACACAGTTAGGTGGGCTTATTACCCAAATGAATGAATGCATTGAATGAATGGTTGATTGTGACGTTCTTTCATTGTTTATTAAACAGCATTCAACTTTATTGTTTTTCTAGCTCACTAAATAAGTAGTAGTCTACCCTTCAAACTAGTATCTATTAATCTGCTGAAACATTTTGGGAAAATGATGCTATGTGTGCACACTGGTCTCTTCCCTTTTCTAGTTTTCACCTTGTATTTGTCTCCTGATTGCACCCATCCAGAGGTGAGGTTGAAGATGAGTCTAAGCACACTTCCTTGTCATTTTCTGATTTTTCTTTTGTCTCATTTCTTCTTGCTCTTGATTATATCCATCTGTATTACCATTACCCCTTACTATTACTTTGTATTTCACCTTAGCATTGCCATTGAGCCAAATGGTTCCGAACTGGTTCCATTTTTCTCTTATTTTCTCTCCACTGGGAGGGCACTGATACAATGTCCTCAGACTACGAGATGAAACATCAAACAGTCTGCCCATGTCTGAGACTGGCTTAGACTGTAAGAACGGCTTTTACATAGAGGATTTACCTGGAACTGGAAAACTGCAGGCAACAGTGCTGCCTTAGCCACATGAGGTGACTTCCAGCCGACTTTTTCACAACACCTGATGAAAGAAAGACAGATAGATAGATTGATGGGTGGATGGATGAAAGGATAGATGGATGAATGTAGCGATGGATGGATGGAGGGGGTGAAAGCAGCTACACCCACTGGACATAAACTCATCAGCACATACCAAAAAAACCCTTGTTGGTGCTGGCGGAGGCAGCAAGGAGACATGATATAACTGCAGTCAGAAGATTTACACCATTCCATTCACATTCTTGACAGCAGAGTGACTGGCTTTATGTATAAATGCACACATATGTATGTATATGTATTATACCATTTGCCCTCCGCACTGTGTGAAATTTCATGATTAACCAGTTTTTATTGAAGTTACAATAGCAAAGATGTGTCATCTGGTTCCTTCTGGTCTCTTTCAGGGGTTCAATCTCTTTAAACCAAACTATAGAGTCCATGCTCAAATTTTCTCTTCTGTTTTTTTAATGGTTCAGCTTGTGATTTTTTTTAGTTCATGTAAAAAAAAAATTTTGTCCAGACAGAAGAATTTTTTTTGTTATTGTGCCTGTTCGACTGTCACATGTACATTTTCTTTCTATTCATAGGAATAGAGAGCCACGTGTCATCAGATGCTAAACCACGCCCGTCATAGGGGGCAAGCATTCTATCAAGTGGAATGGGAGTTAATGGGATCTTGTGGGACACCATGTCTTGAAACAGCTTGAACATAAAATATTAACACCGGCCTATTTCAAAACCCTTCTGCTTAAATAATGGGCCAGATATATCAAGAAACTAAATCTGATCGGACTTAGTACCATTTCTACTTCTAAACATTAGATGACTAATGTTTCTTTGGAAATCAGCTAACCACAGTAGCTGTTTGATAAATGCTAAAGTCAAAACCTGATTACAATGTAATTCACCACAGGCACTTTCCAGAAGTGGCTAACAGGTATGGGTACACCATTTAGTTCCTTCAAACAGGAGCATCTGTTATAGATCGAGTATATTGGAGCAAGCAACCTTAGCTGGAGAGCTAACTAACTAAACTAATGTACCTGAGGAATTGGAACTGTATACACATTTTAATGACAAATACTGCAGTACAAAAGAAAGAAAACTGCGATGCAAATCACTGCTGTTTTTTCATTGCATTGGAATGTCCTAAATGGTCTCTGTTTCTGTGGACTGTCTTGTATATGGAAGCATCACAGCTGTTCATTTTTTCCAGATTAGTTTCCATATAGTCAATATATTCCTAAATATAAACTCAGTATTTATATACTATAACAAACTCCTATTTCAAAAAAGTGAAATTTGTTTTTCCATGATATAGGACCCTGAATACTGTTGTCAGGTCAATCTGAATTAATTTGGCCATCATGACTGATTTTTGTAATATATATTTTCTCTGAAAGTAAAACAAATTGTAGCTCGTCTCGAATTTATTTGTAGTAAGGGCACTTAGTGGAATACGATCAAATAAACCTACCACAATTTGAATGAAGAATAAAGCATATTTCTATAAAACAACGTTCAGAGGGATACAGATTGTGTCAAAAGGCTATCCTTGGGAAAAAAAACATGTCATTATTGGCATTAGGGAGGACAATTTTATTATTAGCATCCTGTATATAGCTAGCAGTGTATCACATGGGGCACAGGCCATGTTTTCAACACATTTGCATGCACAATGCCTTTAGTTGCTAGAACAAAACCTGGTGATAACCATTTTGCTAAAGGTCCGTCTGTCAGCACAATGAGGTTAAGGAGAGAATTTGAGCTAAGGATTCACTATCGTTCTCTTTGAGTTAAAGATTCACATCTCTCTCCCTTTCTTCCCTGCATGGGCTGCATCATGTACACACGAAACGGAAACCCATTTCTCGATTTCTGTTTTTGTGCTTCCTAGAACAGAAAGCGATAAAAGCCCTTTCATTCCTCCACAGTCCTTCATTCTCAATCTGACACACAAAAGGAGGAGCAATTTCAGTGTGTTGGTGTGTGCGTGTGTCACGATCTCCCTTCCCACAGTTGGATGGATAGAGAGAGACAGACACAAAGGCCGAGCATGAATGAGGGGTCATCCCCGGCTCGGCCTCCTCCTGATCCCCGGCCCAGCTTTTAATGAATGTCATTTTCTTGCATTAACCACCCCGATTGTTGGATAATGGTGTCCCCGACAATAACATTTAACCAATTCCCCCCTGTCTTTTGGTCTTGCTCATTTAGGCCACCGCAGGGGGTGGTAATTGATTGTGCAATGCTGATCGGTGGCATAAACAGAGTGCTGTGTCCTTTATGTCGTTTGATTAGATTGCATCAAAAGAGACTCCGGCTCTATCATTGGCTCCAGAAAGAGAAACCCAAGCAAGCAGGACAAGAGTAGAAAGTTGTCCGTCTTTCATATGACCCCTAAACCCACCCTGTTGCTGCAGTGACTGGGACGCATTCTTCACCAGCACTGACTGTCTGTCTTTTCTTTGATATCTCTTTGAAATTCAGTTTCAAAGAATCGTTATTAGCTTGACCATATTAAGCTACAGTGTTTCCAAAGCATTTAAATCTATTTATAATTTATGCAATAATTAGACCATTCACACAGACACACAAGAATAACTATTGACATACAATGTGGCACATCATCCCTGCCATAGCTAAAGGTTTGTTTGATCGTCGTTTTAATTTTTAAGGCTAAAGGGCATTTGGCTGATGCTCTTATCATTAGTTTTTATTTACATGACATTCCATTACAAATGGATCAACCCGGACGGAGAGGGTGAGGAAGATCAGGGGACCTGGGGCGGCGGACTGGCGGAGGCACCAACTATCCTGGACCCGGGGGTGCTTGGTGGCTCCCTCGTCTTCAGCCCGGCCGTGATGGAGATCTCACTGAGGCTCACTCCCGAGAGTAGGAGACGAGGTGGGTCCATTAGATTCAGCTGCTTGGGAAGTCCCCTCCCCCCGAGCATACCCCCCCACGCTGGAGCCCGGCTTGCCTCAAGAGATGACCCCACTACCCCACCAGCGTGGAGCAGTCCAGCTGCCCAGTCGGCAGTGAGGGACGAGGTCCCTGGTGCTCTTCAGTCCTCCATGCTGGCCCCTACATCAGATCCGGGGCTCCAGTCCACAACAGCGCCATGGATGCAGCCCACAGATATGTATGGGCCTAGTGACCCTTTGGTGCCCCAGTGTGGCATCTTTTGGGGGGTTACTGTGAAGTCCCGGTCAACAGTCACTAGAGCCCACCACTTATTATGACATGGTTGTGAGATTTAGCAATAAGGGCTATTGTGTATTCATTAGTTTTGTCTGTGCATGTTTAGGTTGTCAGTTCGCCTTCATGCTACCCTTTGTTGTACCCGTCGTTTGTGTTTTGGGAGTTTATTTGTGTTCGTGTTTGTTTAAATAAAAGGCTGCACCTTCATACTGTTACATACTTGATGTGACACTCTACCATGAATTGATTAATAAAATACATTTTCAGCAAAAATCTAATAAAGAACATTGTGCAGCATATTTGTAGCAATTTTAATAGCTTTCTTTGAGCTTTTTAATAGCTTTTTGTGGGCAACAACTGCATTATGTGTTTCATTCATTTCACCATTACTGTGAACATTTCTGACTTGGCAAGTTTCTCTTGAATGGGCCATTTAATATTAAACCATTCTGAATGACTCAAGCATTATGCAGAGATCTTAAATTACTATTCAAAGGGAAATTCTTGTATCTTTGAAAATAAAGAAGAACATTATATGTCCCTTTCTGTGGTCACTCAGTCTGTACTTGGTCATACTGAGTTCTGTTCGGTGCTCTGTCTCTCTCTCTCTCTCTCTCTCTCTCTCTCTCTCTCTCTCTCTCTCTCTCTCTCTCTTCTCTCTTCCGCTTCTAAAGCTCTAACCAGAGTGAGATCGAGAGAGGCTGGGGGTTAGAGAGGTTAACGGCGCTGTGCAATTTGAATTTGCACGGACACCGACATGAAAGAGGGGAGATTTTGTCTGGATGTTAATATGAAGAAAAACCATTGTAAGTGTGTTGGGGTTGTGTGTGTGTGTGTGTGTGTGCGCGCGTGTGTCTTTTCCAGAGTCATTACGCTAATCATAGTGAGGCGACCATTATTTTCTAGCACAGATAGATGTGTTCACAAAGATTAGAGATGCCCTCTAAAGGACTGTCTGTGAGTGTGTGTATGTGTATACGTGGGTGCGTGTGTATGTGTGCAATTGTTGCAAAGTCATTCTCCAGACACAATGGTGAGAGAAATCACTGGCTGGGTGGCCTCAGGGGCTGCAGTTAAATCTTCCTACTGTGAGATAGTGTATATTTATATTTATATATATATATATGTGTGTGTGTATGTATGTGTGTGCGTGTGTGCGTGTGTGCATTCTCATTTTCATATATTTTTTGGACCTAACTGACCTGACTTTGTAGAAAAAGACTTGACAAAGGGTCTTGATATTGTACAATCTTTTTACAAAAAGCAATGCATCAGATAAGGATTAAGTTTAGGCTTTATCTTATAAAAATATTATACAATTTACTTTTTTATATTACTAATATAAATCATTGTGCGAATGGTTTTTGTAATGGAATGAACACTCAGAGTGATACACATTCTTATTGAACGGTCACATTTTCTAAGTGAATGTCATGCACACCAGTCACGTGATGCAAATTATGCCTCAAATGAGTCACATGGTATATAAACACGGAAGTGGTAAAGCACTCAGCACTCAGACATTGAGTCATCCCTATTCATCTTGACCCAATTCCAGCTGGTACAGTGAGTACTCCTGTTCTTTCTCTCCATTTATATAAAGTGTGTGTGAGAGAGAACCCAGGCTCCCAGTGGGAACCTCTCCTCACTGCGGAGAGCGTTCTCGGATCAACCTTGTGGGTTACCGACTCTTTGGTGTTTAATCCGCAACTGGGCTCATCCTTCACACTACACTGGGCAAACAGGTTTGTGACAGAATGTCTGAGCCCACTGTGAACCCAGCAGATTTAGTTGTCTTGCACGAGACCGTGAATCACCAGGTGGCTGAAATTGAGGGACTAAAACAAGAGGTTGCTGGGCAGTGGCAAGAGACTTGAGGGCTGTTCACTATCACTACCGTTGATGGTCGGCCCCTAGCCTCCAGCACCATCACCATCAACGACTACCATGAAGATGTCACCTCCATCTCCTCATCACCTCAATCACCACTGGCTACTCCGACACAACCACCTCATCTCCTGGAAATAAGAAAGGATCCTTCAGTGGGGCCCGACCTGTCAGGAGCTTCGTTTCCGGGGCACCGGCTGAGATGAGTTCTAGGGAGTCCGTGGTCTCTGATGTCGACACAGAGGCCATTCCCATCACGCACCGCCCCTTGGCAGAGATATTCAGCAAGTGTAGGGCCACCAAACTACCTCCACATCCAACCTTAACATCGACATTTTCTGGAAGGCCTTCTGCCATCTGATCAACGTCTGGCCAACCAACAGCTGAATCACTTCTTTAGATGCTTTGTGGCAGATCGGCAGTGCTCCTGGGCCCGCCACCTCATCTGGGCAGAGCTCTCCCACAACCTGCACACCTCGTCTGCCACTGAGCTCAGTCTGTTTGAGGTTTGCCACAGTGTCCAGCCTCTGATGATCGACCATCAAAAACCGTGTTCATGCAGTTTTCCACCTTCTCCAACCTGTTTTCTTTTCTCCTCTGTCTCCTCAGGACCCGGCACCTCCTCTGCCTAGGATCATCAACGGTCCTGCCTACACCGCCTGGCAGATCCTCAACTTGCGACGCCGTGGCCAAGGCACCCAGTACCTCATGGACTGGGAGGGCTATGGTCTGGAGGAACGTTCGTGGGGGGTCCCCAAGCACTTTATCTTGGGCCTCTCTCTCAACTAGGACTATCGTCATCGGGTTTTCTCTCAGCCAGGTTTGTCTGGTGATGGTCCTGGAGGGATGAGGGGACCAGTCAGGTGACATGCACAGGGCAACCAGAAATTACATGCGTCGCATGGTATACACTGCCCTCCATAATAATTGGCACCCCTGGTTAAGATGTGTTAAAAGCCTTAAAATAAAGCCAATTTTTATTGCAGAAGCATACTCTCAAGCTGAAAATTGTAGAAAAATGTAACCTTCAACTTCAAGCAAATTTTAAGGGGAAAAAATCCCTGACTAAGAAATAATTATTTTTCATACAATCACCTGTTCCACAATTATTGGCACCCCTAACAATTCC
>JBBPDB010000108.1:3774881-3795079 GCA_037974465.1 Brachypetersius altus
TGTGTTTGTGTGTGTGCGTGTGTGTGTGTGCGTGCGTGTGTGTGTGTGTGTGTGTGTGTGTGTCTGGTGTGTGTGTGTGTGTATGTGTGCGTGTGTGTGTGTGTGTGTACTCATTCATGTATCTGTGGGAGAGGGTGTAGACCCGAGAACAGCATCTTTGTATCCTCTTGACTTCGCCAATGGTTCATAAATTGCTCTATAAATTACAGCTGTCCAGCAGTGGCTCGGAGATGAGTCCTGGACCAGAACGCTCTCTCACTGAGCCTCTATTTAAAACTGCCTCAAAGGCCATCTCTCAGCTGAACAAAGTGGTTTATGTCTGCTTATATAATATTCATAGCTTGGTTAAGTTTATATTGTAATGTAAGGTAAAGCTAACAGAGGAAAAAAATCTGTTCTGTTCAATTCAATTCAATTCAATTTTATTTATAAAGTGCTTTTTACAACCAGGTTGCCACAAAGCAGCTTTACAAAATACAGAGCCCCTAGTGAGTAAGCCAAAGAAAAACTCCCTCAGCTGGCGGAAGCAACCTCAGGAGGAACCAAGACTCAAAAGGGGAACCCGTCCTCCTCAGGACAATCCACAGAGAAAGAAAGAGAGTCTTTATGGGGATAAATAAGATAATAACAATAAGGCCTTCATGAGAAAGATTATTGACAGATTTTGGAACCGCAAATGTCCATAGATGTACATTTTCTTTAGTCCATAAACAACAGGATCAAGAGCAACAATCTCCACTAGAGCTTTAAGCATTAGTTTCCGCTAATAGGGGTAGAGGAGTTGTGAGCTGCCGAAACCAGTCAAGGGCATTTTGGCACAGGGCCCCAGAGATTGCAGGCCTGGAGAAGGTGGTGACCTGGGGTCCCATGGTGATCAGTCGGGCTAGACAAATGTGCAGCAGCTCCCCTCAGACAAAGAAAGCAGAGAAGAGAGTTAGTTCTGTTTAAGTATACAGATAATTATTTATATCTGTGAGGAGAGCAGACTCAGAGTTAAAACCCTGAATATCTTGCTAAAGCAGTCTAGCTAGAAAGGGAAGAACCGAGGGCTACGAGACATCGGTGTAGCTCCATTCCACTGTCACAAACCTGAGTGAACGTGAGGAGTGGCGTGGCGTCCGGCCCTTTTACAGAATTACTGTGATGCTGAAATAATTTTTACATGCCATTCTGTAGGAACAGTTTTGAGTCAGAATTCCTGCATACTAAAGCAATAAGCCACAAGAGGCTGTGCATTACAGTGATTCTATCATGCGTAAATGTGTTATTTGTCTTTAAAAGCAAAGCCATACCAACTTATCTGTGATTAAACAACTGTACAGGATTGCCTCAAGTCGCTCACTGCATTAAAAAACATGTCTGACAACATAAAGAATGACAAAATACATTTTTCAATAATTAAGTTATTATTAATAATAATCACAATAACTAACTCTTTAACCAATATATATATATATAGTTCTATTGAGTATGTTATTGACCAAGTGTGGAGATGCCTCTAACACGGTATATGATATCATGAACATTTTAAATATTTTGTTAAAAACAGTTTACGTCTTGGTACGAATGCCTTTCTCTTATTGGTCATTTTTGCTCACAAACAAAACATCAGTGCATCCGTATTCATGTTGTGCATCCCTTTCCCACACTTCAGTTGCATCACAAATGACTTCTGACTCCCTACATATTTCATTACATTGAAAAGAAACTGCTGGCTGATTCACCCAAACTGTGCTTAGTACCTCTAACAAGTCACCACTAGGGGTTCAGCCAGAATACTGGACAAACTGTGCACTATTTAAGTGTAGAAACCAGAGTATATAGAGCACCTTAAGAGGGTGTGGGGGAGTCATATCAAATTCAGCCTGTGTTTAAGGCTGTTTAAGCCAGCTCTAACAAACCTTTTTATTTGCCTTTTATACTGCAGGTTTATAGTAAATCATATAGTAAGAGCTTTATTATATTTATGGATGAGCCATCTAGATTGTACGCCATTATTTAGCCTCGTTAAGTTCTCGTTAAGAAAATTAATTCCAGATATTTGTGAAGATTTCAATTAATTATTAATACTGAATTAATTTTTTGTGATTGTTATAGGAGTACTATTATTATAATAGCTTCACATTCTTAAAAGTGGATCAGATTTTAGGATTTGTGTCCTGGTGAGTTGTACGTAAGGGAAATGGAGGATGCTATGGCAATACAGATAAATGGTTTCATTCAAAAGACACAGAACATAGGACACAAGAACACAGCAAAGCAAACAAAACCCCGACTCAGAATCACAAAATCAAAACAAACATGAACAGAAAACCCAAACGGCTGGGCTCGTGCTTCTCTAGGAAAGTAAGAACAAACAAAGGAAAACCTCCCTCGCATACAAGCAAGAGGAACAACGAGGTAATCAGAATCCAGCGCGATCAATGCGCAGCATGAAACTCAGAACATGGTTGAAGCACGAGCCTGCAAAAGAAACACAAGAAAAGACAGCATTAATACATGGAACAATCAGGGCATGGAACAGAGCAAAACACACAACACCAAAGAAAGACAAATACAGACTCGCGGGACAGGGGTCAGGCTGGGATTTAAATACTGAACATAAACAAGGAACAGGTGAAACTCATAATGACGGGACGTGATACAAATGAAGCATGGGGACTCGAAAGGGAGGTAGGGGGGAACGGAGGTGGATTGGGATACGGAAAAGTTGGAAACGGGGACAGACACAGAGACAGGAACCAAAGTAAAAAGAGAACAGAATACTGGGGACGTGATGAATGAAATAAACTCGTACTCGGGAGACGGGGAACGGAATCTACGGGGGGAGGCCGAGGCGACCGTGACAATTTGTCTGTTTTATGTTCAGAAATAACATTAATGCAAAGCATGATAAAATACCTTCTATATGTACACATATATGATGTGAACTGAAAGCCTCCTGTTAAAACATTCAGTTATGAGTAAGACATCATGTGTGTAAAATAACATAATTCCTTCATAACTGAAACTATAAAGACAGGCAGTGAAGTAAGTGAAATTACAGGCCACTCTAATAAAGATCAAAGGGTTACAACAAGGCCAGCTAACAAAAAGGGATGTTTTTTTGCATTTTGTCAGTAATTATTGATTCATTGAATTAACCTGAAAGGATCTAAGTCACAGATCAATTTCCATTAGACTAGCTTAAAGACATCCTAATAGGGTGCAAACTGAGCATAACCTCTGTCTTTTTAGGTGTGTGTTAATGTGTGCGTGTGTGTGTGTGTGTGTGTGTGTGTGTGTGTGTACTATAGAGTTTGTTCCACCACATCCCATAATTTCCTACCTGTTCTGCTAAACACTTTGTCCTCTGTGGTCTTACACACACACATGTACACACACATGTCTCTCACTCTCTCTGACCACTTTGTCACTCTCTATTGCTGTCATAAACAGTCAGTAGGGGGTTGTGGATAGAGTCGGCCACCTACTGGCTCTGTGGCTCACCGCTGAGGTCAGCCAGAGGAAAAGTGTGTATGTGTGTATGCTGTAAACCACTTAAAACACATAACTGACAAAACTGTACTGCTCACAGTGACCTGCTCTTCACTCAACATGCACAGAAAATATATACAGTACACACACACACACACACACACACACACACACACACACACACAAACTGTCCCAAAAAAACCCAACATAGTAACACCCTGCTTTTCCTTGTTGTGTTTTGGTCAAAATAAATTCCTAAATATGACCCCAAATATGCTCCCAGAACACTTTAATTTCATTTAAAACACACTTTAATGCATTGCCCTTAAAGAAAATGTAAAGGATATACCCGTATTTGGGTTTAATTGCTTAAAAACTGGGTTGCTACCACGCTGTGTTAGCATTAGCTGCATGCAGCGAGCCAAAACAAAGACTCTCTACCCACAAGTTTAGACTAAATAAACTGTCTACCCACATGTCATACAAAATAAACTGAGATAACTGCAGAAAATTGGGAGAAAATGTTTAAAACACTAAAATACAAAGGCAAGACACAGTGGAGTCATGCGGAGCAGCCATGCTACAGCAGGCTTACGCGTGTGCACTATATAATGTGCAAGGGTTGGCTACTTTCAAACTCCCCCTCTAAGTACAGCGAGCGTGGGATGCTCCCAGTCAGCAGCAAAGATCTGCGTAAAACTGGGGCATTAATGTATCAATATCAATCAAAGTGTGATCTGATGGATCTGATTTAAAGTGTTTTGTAAAGGCATTGCATTAAGCTTTCTTAAATTAAATTATATATGTATTGTTTTAATACTTGGAGGAAAATCATTTGCAGTCCATGACTGGCTGAAGTTTGGAACCCATGGACATCAGGGTGTGTTTTCCTCCCTAGAGATGCTTTGCCAGACCTTAACTCTTCTGTCTTCCATTGCTGCTTATTTGTTGGCCTTCAGTTTTGTCTTCAGTAACCTAGAAGCTGCTCTTTTAGATTGAGATCTGTGGATTGGCTCAGCTATTTAAGAATATCCCATTTCCTTACCTTGAGAAACTCCTTTTTTTTGTGTAATATTTTGTAAAATATACTTCAGAATTCATCCTGTTACTTCTGTAAGCATTAACATCATCAATAAACACCAGTTTAGAATCTGAATCAGAAAAAGAAATCCCATAAATGAGCCACACATTGATCCCATACACACCTATGCCATAACACTGCCTCTACCATGTTTGACAGACGATGTGGTGTTTCAGACCATGAGCCTTCCTTACTCCATACTTTTCTCTAGGGCACTCCTAAAGTTTTAGACTAGGTTTATATATTTACTTAGATTTACTACTTAAATTTATTTATTTATTTATTTGTTTGTTTGTTTGTTTGTTTGTTTGTTTGTTTGTCCCTTGTGATGACTTCCTTCATTTGCATTGTCACATTAGTGAACAGCCATTAAATGCAAATCAGAGCTTTTGAATACCCTCCAGACCTTTTATCTACTCAATTTGTCATCAAATAACATGTGATCAGACCACACCTGGCCATAAAACTACTTGTCATATACATGCCCAGTTACTTGTGAGCCTCTAAAAATGGAGGGACTCTGTAACAGCTGGCTATAAAATCTGAAAGCTAAATTTAAGCTGAAAGTATCAGCTCATCAGTGTCATGGTATACAGAGAAAAATTTTAAAAATTGCATCAATGTCTAAATACTTCTGGATCAATTTGATCCTATGTGTTTCCATTTATTTAATTTTATTTTATTTTAGTTTTATCATTCAACTCATTCTCCAACATAGAAGGTTGCTTTCACATTTCAAATGCTGTAATTGGAATTTTTAGACAGCAATAATATGTGAAGTATATATATATATATATATATATATATATATATATATGTGCTGTGTACATAAACAATTTACCTCATTTGAAAGATGAAATTTATTTTATGTCAACATTTCACAGAGTGGACCTATTGAATTTGTCCAACATGACTTTGAAAAACATCTTATTAAATTAACTTAAGTTTTGAATAGTTTAAGATTTTGCAAAGTAAAGCGATTTTCTTCCTGAAAATGTAGAAAAACAAATCAACACATGCAAACACTCATCCACACACGCACATGCCTTCAATCAATTAGCATTCATAGAAACACCTCAGTTATAAAAACCAGGCTCACACCTTTCGTACAATGTGATCCAGCAGAATGAGATGTTTGAAAATAGCTGGATAATGGTGTGAGCCCCGAAACAGACGGCGGACGATATAATGTAGAGAAACTGAGAATTCAATTTGCCCAACACACCGAGATATAGAAGCCGTGTATCTTTCGGCACAGACTAATACAGACCACCGCTGCTTAAAGCTGCTGGACTTTTCTCATATGTATACAGTGCATCTCAGAGACTAGAATTTTGCATTTGCATAATTCCATCAAACCACTCTCTCTCTCTCTCTCTCTCTCTCTCTCTCTCTCTCTCTCTCTTTCGCTCTCTCTCTCTCTCACACACACACACACACACCCACACACACACACACCTGTGAGAAGTTTGTCCTAGTCATTTTCCCCACTGGCAACAAAAATAAGATTTTTTTTTTTTCACACTTTGTCAATTAATCCATCCGGCAGCTGTGGAAATCATGCAGTGATACACAAATTCTCATAGCAAAATGAAAGCAGAACTACAAAATACCCTCTGTATGTGTGTCTGTGTGTGTCTTGCTGTAAGATATGTTCCGTGCTACTTATGCACACATAGAGCCAACACAAGGCAGAAAAAAACCACAATACAACATAGAGAATGCCAGGACTGATACCACTGTCGATTTTTCCTTTCTTCAACAACTAAACTAATACAACATTTGTCTGGATGCACTTTGAATCAAACCTGAAAGAGTTTCTACACCCATTTACTGCAGTTTGCCCATTATGGAATTTTTCATACGGTTGCTCATTTTATAATGTTAACCCCTGTATAGTGCATTATGTAGGCAATGGGGTTCCATTTGGGACACAGCCTAGCTGCTAATATTTGTTTATTTAAGGTTACGTTAGCAAAGCATTTACATGATAGTTCAGGCCTTTTCCAATGTCCAAACCAGTGATTTTGGCGTGTACCGAATCAATACCGAATCTACAGACCCCTACCAATGATGCGCCGAAATGAAAATTGGGAACAACCTAAAAACGGGCCTATAAACAAACAAAAAAATTAATAAGAGCTAAGTATGGACACTAAAATCCCACAAAAGCCACAGCAGAGAATGGCAATCAATTCCGTTCATTTTTAGGAATTTGCACCCTGGCTCTGCTGTTTGTTATTTTATTTGTTTGAAAAGCAGTAACTAAAGATTACGATGGTGTGCTAGCTAGCTCCGGACACAATAAAGAAGCTAGAACAATTAACCATAATATAGAATACTTGCTTTTATTGCTTTTATTTTGTACCCAGATCAGTGCTGTGTGTTTTGATTATGGAGGTCCCTGGGCTTAGTTTCATTTGTTAAGCTACAATTGAACAATGAGTATTTTAGGGTGGGGTTGAGTGAAATGTACACTTGTGTTATAATGATGAAAAAAATGACAGAATTGTTATTAAATGGAATTTTTTTAACTCATTAAAAAGAACAAGGGGATTGACAGGAAGTCTGCAGGGTCAGTTTTCACTTCCCATTTACCGGATCGCGTGGTGATTATTTGTGTTTGGACACATGCATGTGATCTGGCTATGGTAACATTAAATATTATTGCCCTAATATGCCTTTCCTGTTCATTATTTATGTGTATAAAAGATTTTTTTTATTAGGTAATGGTGTTCTTGCAGAATATTTTCACAAAGCATGAAATGCTGTGGTAATTCTGTTTTTGTGCTGCATAACTGCATAAACTCTGGAGAGGTGCGCAATCCATCTGCCAGACTGAGTATCGCTAAGCTTTGCTAGAGAAAACCATGAAATATAATCTGTGTGCATGTCTCAGCTTTTGTCCGGGAAACAAAAAGTGTGTGGGGGGGTGATGCTATAATTAGTTAGCTATAATGGTATAGTTAGTTATGTCTAAAATTGGTTTGGAAAATCAGATAACGATTAAAAAATTACAATTTAATTTAATACTACCTGTAATATTTGACAGTAACATGAACAGAGGTATATTACGCATACTTGAGGTATGTCACACAATAAAAAGTTTTTGTCAAATCTGACGGTGGTGACAAAAACCTACCTGTTCTTAAAAAGTATACATTTATGTCATAATCTAATCTAATATTTTTTTTTACAAAAGAGACAGTGTTGACACGTTATGGTTGTGACAGTGGCAGTGTCCAAAAATATGAACACGTTTAAGAGAAAATAGCACTTTCTGGAGCTTGAGTGATCTTACAGCCTGCAGTAGAAATGAGGTTAGAAAATGGGGTCTGTAGGAATGTAGTTGACAAATATGACAAATATGAGGGACACGTTTTGAGTAACCACAAAGTAATAGTAAATATTGTTCAAAACTCACTGTTTGTAGTTTTTAACTGATATACATATACAAATACATACAGTGTACTCTTTTATGTGGTAAAGCTATTATTTAATTCAATTTTTACTTTTATTTTTAGGTTTATTATCTCCTATCCAAGAACAACTGATTTTGTTATAAAAATCAGCCTATAAAAGAACCTTACATATGTGCAAATGACCACCTGATTATAGCCTTGATTATTTTTATTCATGAAAATGTTTTTAATTTCCAACAGAATGAACACTTCTCTTAGTGGGACATGTTTTTGCCAAAGTTTTAAGATTCAGTGTTGTATTTATAGTATTATAATATTAATGCCTATAATTTTTTGGCATGCTGTCCAATCCATTATGTCATCACTGACCTCCACTGAGAGAAACAGTGGCTGAGTGATAAGACCAGTGAGTCTCCCATCGTGAAGCCTAGCCCTGGTCCGGAGTCAGGTACGGATGCTCCCAGAGAATGCTCTCCAGACAGCCACCCCAGGGTTTAAAAATAAGAGAAGATGCTCTAAAGACAGTGGCAAGTCTTATAGAGTTAAGCTTGTTCGGCTAGGGGTTTCAGCCATAAGTCTTTCCAGCTTTTGGATGCCTGTTGGAATGAGCTTGCATTGCTAAAATATTCTGCACAGGTGAGGACTTTGGGCACTTTCCACTTCAAGCAGCTAGAAACCTGAACCTCTGCGCCCTCATCGTCCGCTCTTTTTATTTCAGGAGCTCTGGCCCCTCTAAAGGCATGCCTTTCGCTTTCTCTTTCTCCTCCCTTGCCTTTTCATTTCGCCTCTCTTCTTCTGTAGTGCACAGCATGAAAGGAAAACGCTGTGGTGGCACTGCGACCGGGCTCCCCCCGATGTGGCCAGAGAAATGGCCGCTGTATTGATCCAGTGGCTCCCTGGTGCTTCTCTCTGGGAGGCCAACAAAAGGCCCTGCTGAGCAGCCACTCCTCGACACAAACAGCTTCCCTGCCGTTATATGCCCGCGCTCCCACAGATACACACACACACATACACACAGACACACAATCATAGGCATGCATAAGGAGTCATCTTTGTCCCAAGCATCATCAAGGGCCCTCTTTTATTTCTCCTTCATCTTCTCCCTCTCCTCTCCCTCCAAGTTCCAAAGATTGTTTTCATTCCTTTGTCTCTTTGAATTGCGGATGCAGGAGTGCGGCGCTGATAGCCCGGAGGAGGAAGGGGGAGAGATAGAGGAAAAGAGAGGGAGAGATGGGCACGGTCGAGAGGAGCTTGAGCATGAGGCCCCGCTCCCTCGTTCCTTATAACCCTGCTGAACTCCTCGCCAGGGGGAGGTTCTATACCAGCCGTGCATGTGTATGTGTGTGTGTGCACCGACAACCGACCCAGGCCTTGTGAACCTCTCGGGGTCAGTGGCCAGCCTCAGAACCCTCTGTGCCTGCAGGCAGGTTGAACTCCCCCCCCAACCCACTGCAAAAGTCATTCATTCGTCTCACATACTTTCCATGCCGGCTTTGGACAAGCGCCTCGCTTGCATTGATTTCTGCCTGTCTGAGAGCCAACATGCAGTGAGCAGGGGTAGGCCCTGTCTTTTTGTTGCTAAGACGAAGCATGAAGATGCCGTGTTTTGCTGAGCCGTGGAAGAGCGGCATGCGTTTTTCTGCATCTCAGGTGGCCAAAGCACAGGAGGGTCTTTACACAAACGTAGGTTACATTTACATTACATGGTGATATAACACAAATCTATTCTTTTTTCTGTCATTTTTTCTGAGTCATTTTTTACTTATTCTTTGTGAACCCAAAAATCTAATATTTTTTAATTAGATTTGAATTTCTTTTTCATGGAGTCTTTGATCGTATACTGTGAAGGGCACCATGTATTCAGATATTAGCTTTTGCTGTTTAATACACTTCCAGTTCATGTATCTACTTCAAATGTACAAATATAATTACAAATATGTCTATTGACTTTGCACTTCATCAGCACTGACTAAGATATGTAATAAACTGTTGGAATAAACTGTAAAGGTGAAAAAATTAAATTAAGTTCTCCATACACAAGCTGAAAAGATAAAAATGAAAATGGACTCATGCAAGCTGGTGTCATTTATTTGATGATACCATTGGTTGATAAGACTTCATGTAATCATAATGAGGGTAAAGGAACATCTCCACTTTCTCAAAATTATTAAACAAAATTACATTCGAAAAAGCTCCAGAGCCTTAGCAAAGACAGTGTAACTGGTTTGGTCATTTACAAACAGAAAGTTCTTTAAACCACAGCTAACTGTCCCCCAGTATTGTGTACCACATAATACTCTCAGGCTAATGATAATGAGTTAAGAGAGAAGCAGCAGTGACTCAGAGTTGCAGGATGGTCTGAAAGTGGCAGAAACGAGATTTGAACTACACCACATTGATCTCTGGTCTTACACCCAAACCTTGTAGGAACAACCCATCTGCTGAGCTGAGAGGTGTGTGTCTAAAATTTGCATAAAAGCATATAGTCAGTTTAGAACAATTTACTTTTGTAAGCTGAAAAATCATTGTTTGGAGAAGGAAGGGTTGTGGTTATGATTCCTAGAACACCATAACCACAGTGAAGTATGGAGGTGTGTGAAAAGGGGGGAACTGGGCTTCCTCTCTGTAATTATCATTTTTGACACACAAGTAAAGAAAATATTAATAGAGGGAGGTAAACAGGAGATAGTATAGTTTCATAGGGCAAGAAATTGGAGGATGTGGACCCCTTAAGAAGACAGCAACCCCAAAACCACAGCTAAAAGTATTCGGTTCTGGTTTCTAAAGAAGGTGGAAGTGCTCGCATGGCCTAGCCAGTCTCCTGACATGAAAAGTTATAGAGGTTTTCAAATTTTTATTTGATATTTTATGCTCATGAATATGTTTTTAAAAAATGCGGAGGATATCTGTTTTTCTGCTCATGTGCAGGGGGTTCCACAAACAATTATTAGTTTGGTTCTCAGAAAAAGACTGCATGAGATGGTAGTTCAAAATGCAACATTTACAAAAACGATTTTTACATGAGAAACAGAGTAAATACAGCAAGTAATTTAGAAGACTGTGTTTAAGAAAATACCTCAATACAGGTTCTCTTGCTTGTTTGCTTTTCTTGCAGTGGCTGTATGCATCATTAACCAAAATTGTGCTACAGATTGGCACAAAATACCTCAGTATGGATGATACTCTCCAGCATACCAAGATCCTTCAGCTGACCAGGGCACTGGGGGAACCTGTATAAGTACACTTAGAGCAGCTGCACTCACCATGAGAGCAAACTGCCATTCCATAAACAAACCTTGAGGCAAGAATTGTCTGGCCTTTGGGACTACTGACAGAGTTCCTGATGCAATGCGTTTCATTTGGCCAAAAAAGTGAGAACAGGTCTGAGAGTGAGAAGGAAGTACAGTACATGCAGTTTTACCGAGGAATTTTAAAGGAAAGAAAATAGGAAGCTGATAGGTATCAAGCCAGACACGATGTCCTGGTCAAGCTGACACAACAATTTACTTACATGAAAATTACTGGGAGTGTTCATGTATGAACAGATGTCTAGATTACAGCCTGCAAATCTTAATGTTTAGGCATATACTCTGTTCATCTGTCCTGTAGAACTGCATCCCATCCTCAAAAGTTCAACTGAATACATTGGTATACAAACAGTTTGGTGCTCAGTGGGAAGAACAGGTCTCCACATTATCAAGCAAGTCTATAATCATGCAACCAAATGCTGAGGTATTTTCCAAGGCAGGTTAAAATACTAGCTCTACTACATCAACAGTGATTTGAACCCCAGCATACATTAACCATACATGTACATGTCTGTAAAGTAGACCAAGGACTATTTTAAAGCCCAATCTATCTCTCCTGTACTGAGACCTGAAGCAAGTACATGTGAGGAGAAACAGGGCAGAAAACGCAATCTTTCAATTTATATTTATGATGATGCCATCAGATCTCAATGGACAGTGTCTGTTTGTTAAGCCTAGTCCTGTTCCAGCACCTTGCTAATATGGTTTTGATAAGCTATGAATCTATAAGGGTGAGCATCAGTAGCCAGTCAGGTTGCCAGTTATTTTTCCCAATATGCAAAAAAGCAATTGGTCACTATGTGTTTTGTGATGGGTGTGGCTATCACAGTGTAAAAGTGAGCTAACAGTGGTAGCAACTATCAGAGCAAGGGCTTCTTCTTTACTACAGTTTAACTTCCACTTACAGTCCCTTACAGAAATTAACCATGGTTTACTATGATTATATAACCATGGTTTTCATGTTTTTTGGGTATCTATGAAGTGGTATCTGTATATGTAAACTATGGTAGAACCACAACTACCATGAAGTCCTATGGATAAACCATAGTAAAACTATGGGTAGTACCAAAGTACCATGGGGTACCATAGTAAAACGATGGTTTCTGCATAAACACCATAGTGAATTGTCGTAAGGGATTGCAGGAAAGACTTGAAAAAGTCAATGAAAGTCAATGAAAAAATGCCAAGGTAGGTAAGCTCTGCAGATCAGAATTGTTCAGTTTGGTACATTCATGTTGCATGCACAGTAACAACACATGTATGCCTCTGACAAGGTTACATCGGCAGTTTAGAGACACCATAGATGTTTGGGACATGTTTTATGTTAGGCATGGCTATCACAGTATAGACTAAAACATAGACCTGGAAAAGCCTCCGTCGGCTGAGGAGCTGACTGTGTTAACAGCCACCATAGTTCATTTCTAGTTTTCCTTTCACTTACTGTTCAGTTGAAGTTCCTTTTAAGTGGTCCTTTCCCTTTAATATAAATACGGAAGCAAAGAGAACTTGAGAAGCATATTCCAGCAATGAAGCCTTTTAAAACTGGACAACCTCTTCAGATTACGAACCTTCAGTCTTTCATCTTGGTTCATTTTCTTTTATTACACAGGAAGCCTCTGATAATGTAAGGTCGTTGTACCAACTCTCCACTTCAGTAGTGGAGTCATATTACCATGAATAGGTCAATTAGAGCATCTTCAGTTTAAACATGACCATTTCAAGGCTTCATTTGGATCCTGTTTCTGTGCTACTCTTTCATAACACTTCTATATGCATTAACAGAAGGGGGCAGGCTGGGATGGCGCTCAAGGGAGAAGACCATGTGGTCGCCCGCCACCTTTTTCACTCACAAAGCTCCTCTCTTCCCAGCGCAAGGCGCAGGTCATCTAAGAACGCCATTAATCCCGCTGCGTGCTGTAAAATGGCAGAGCTCACGTCGGTCTTTAAGGGACCTAGGGGGTGGAGGGAGGGGGTCACTACTCTCTTCTCCCTCTGCAGGAGCTGCAGAAACCAGGATGCAAGAATTAATGAAATCGCTTGCCCCTTTCCCCCTCCCAGTTCTCTTTCTCCCTCTCTCTGTTTCTCTCTCTCTTTCGCTCTGCACCCTGGCATCTGCTCGCTTCTGGCTTGCACGGCTGAATCTGAGCGCTGCAAGAATTCTAAATGCACGGGATGAATTGTTTGTGTTGGAGAAGTGAAATGGGGGTGGGTAGGTTGGGAAGGGAGTTGTAGAGGGGAAATGGGGATGGGGTTGGGTGAGGCAGTGGCAGTGTTCGTGGTGTTTGAGGGGGAAGGGGGATGGGGGACAAAGGCTAAGAGACTGGAGAAAATTGAAAGACTGCCAGAGATGCAGGGATGCAAATAGCAACACAACCTGGAAGAGTGCTTCTACCTTTCATTTGCTAGTGGTGGTGGTTGGGGGGGGGGGGGGGGGTGGTAGTGCTGGTGCAGAGAGTGAGAGAGAGAGAGGGAGGGAGAGGGTGGGATGGCTTGAAGAAATGTAAGAAGGTGTGGTTATTAATTTCCAGTGCGCGCCTGCAAGCAGCTGGAGGCTCTGACTGCATTTCTGCGGTAATGAAAATGGCCACAACTGAAGACAAATGGCTTGTAAAGAGCCACCATTTAGATGCAGTGAGGCTTCAACCATGCATGGTGACTAATATCAGCTCCCCCCACCCCAACTGAACTCCCCACACCCTTTTTTTCACTCCTACTAAAGCTTAACTCCACCAATACATTCTGTCCCTCTATCTCCCATTCCTCGTCCTTCTCCTCCTCTCCCAGCCATGACATCCCAATGAATTGTGGCGGGGTCGGAGTTCAAGGCTCTCTGAGAATTATCTTGATTTATGCAGGTGTGGGGCTAGTAGCAGAGCTGAACCCAGAGCCAGGACTCACATAGGCCGTCTTGCTGGCTTTATGGTTCCCTTGCGACAAGACTATGCGCTCGGCTAGAGAAATGGGCTGCCGCCGGTCGAGCCATTTTTCTCACCTCGGCCAGCCGAAGGTGTATGATATATCTCTAAAGTGCCTAATAAGTTTCTGAAAAACGTGTTTTTAAAACAAATTGATTCGGATGCTTTACGAGGCCCCGGGTCCAGCGTAGCGAAGGAAGAGTGATGGCAATGGAGAGGGAGGGAGGGAGGGAGGGAGGAAGAGAGACAGAGAGAGATAGGGAGAGAGAGAGGGGTGGGGAAGGCAAAGCTGGAGCAGGGGATTTTCTTTAAATGGGCTGTTTTACAGCAAATCTCACTACTGTGTACCTGTAGGGTGAGACATCTCTCACACACTGGGAGATCAGCTGAGCTCTGTTGATTAATTGTGCAAGCACTAGAGAAATACACCTGTACACATGTTGACTACACCAAATAACAAACTCGTTCTCTACAGCTATATTCTTTCGAGATGAGATGTCACAGATATAAGACCTTTTTATATTTCTTACATTACAATAATTTTAAACTGTAATAAAAGTAGCAATGCAATATTGGTCATAATATGGAACGGAGGGGGTAAAAAAAAAGCCATCAATACATGAAACCTTTCTGTGACTTTCTCACAACTGTGTCTGACTCAGCATACACAAACATCTCTTTCACATGTACATATGTAATTTACAATAGCTTCTAGCATGCCTCAGCCAATCAGATCTTATAACTGCAGGGAGGTGGAACTAGCAGGCTTTCAGAAAATTCACCTAAATAAACAACACATTTAGGAAGCGTTTTCTTCTATGTCCAAGGTGTCAAAATACACTTCACTGAGGGCTATGGACATTTTTTTGCTAATCTTTTGGTGGAGCTGTTGTTCTTGGAAGTGCAAAATAATCAGCTTTAGCCATTTCATAGCAGCAATGAAATAAAAAAATAAAAGTCATGTGATGCCTTGCTTTTCTTTAAAAGAAAACTGGCACCTATTTATTTATGCAAAAACTCACCTTGTATATTTTCTCATTTCTGCTGTTTATCATAATGTTCTTGTGCTTTATTTTCATCAAAATGGAATTCCATATTGGGTCTATAAATCACAAACTAGCAAGAAACATCCATCATCATCATACTTTTGTCGTTTCTAAAATGTCTAAAATTCCTGTAGCCGTGAGGCTCATATTGTCTGTTTCTATGTGCTCTCTGGTCAAATAAGAGTGGCTCAAGGACTGCACCCAAGACTTGCTTACTATGTACAATAGTAAGCCCAGCAAAATCTTCATTAGTGCCTCTCAGACACTCTATTTCTCCATGAACTTGCACCTTCCTTACTCTAACAAAACATTTTCAGGCACTAATAAGTTGCCATCATCTTTGCAATACCATGGAAATGGCAGAACTTTAGTTTTGCTTCAATCTTCAATCAAAATGACTTTTGTTTACCTCCAAACCATCTGATTTTAGAATATGTCACTATGTACGACTGGATGGGTAAAAATAGGTAGCAACCAGCACTATAATGTCTTCCCGCTACATCAGCTAACTCAGTGAGCCTCCTTGATTTTCACAGTCCTGAAGGAATGTGTAATTATTTACAGGTCACTTTAACTTTGAGACTAGAACAAATAAACAGGAAGAGAGGAAGCTGTCTTGATGTTGAAAATCAGCGTTTAAATGTTGCGTAGACTGCTGGCAGTTCAAAGTTCTCCCATTTTACTCTGGCAGACCCCCTGGGTTCCACAACAGCAGGCCTAGCAGTGATGCATGAATCTGCCAAACAGGAGATGATGAAATGAATGCGCGATGGTGGAGTGTATATTTTTGGAAGATCTTACACAACATTGTGAGCAAGTGATTCACAGTGATGTCAGATATATAATAGAAGAGATTTATCGGAGAGAAAGGGGCATCCTGTAGGCATGGCAGCTTAACTAATGCTGCCTCAGCTTTTCTCCAAGGGGTCAGAGATTTATCATCCATCCACACTTGTTTGGCTTGTGTCTGAAAGTCTGTGTATAATTTTTAAATTGCTACTGCCAACCTATATAGAGATGATGTCCCTCTCCCTGCCCCAGTACTAAAGAGATTCAGGCAACACAAGTACAGTACGCAACAAGTTACACTAAATGCAGTCATGAATCATTGCTCAGGGGAGGTATTAAGAAAGACCACATTAAAACAACGGATTAGTCCGTAATGCTAATGTTGCTAACTGTGAAGTCATAACCCACTGACTAGGCCAACTCAAATGACGTGATGCTAACTGGCAATTCCACCTGTTTTTCAATCAGTTTATATGGTTACCTAATTTAAATCCGAGCTGGACTGGGACAGAAAATCAGCCTGAGCATTGTTAGCCAAGTCCTGCCCAACAGTCGTTCCGGGGGGGGCTGAAAGGATTTTGCGCCGGGGCCCCTCTCGATGTCGTTCCGGGGGTGCGGGGGGATGTGTGTGCTGCTGCTGCTGCTGATGGAGGATTCCACACCCACCGGAGCCCCTCTCGCTGTTATTCTTCCGGTGGGGAGGGGGATTGCTGGCACTGGCAGGATTTCGTGCCAGGCCAGGTGGGATTTCCTCAACCCACCGGGGAAATGCTCTGTATGCCCAATGGCCAGTCCAGCACTGATGTAGATGTACACAACATTGTTATTGTGAAATGGTTCAGTGTAGTGAGATTTCTTTGGTACTGACACTAACCAAGGGTCAACACAAAGCCTCTTTATTTACTTATGGTCAGCTGGTGTAAGCCTCATGGTTAGGGACTTGCCCCTGGGATCCGGGTGTCATGGGTTTGAATAGCAGGACAACTAGTGGTGCTAGAGGGACCCATTAGCAAGGAACTGTCCGTACACACCGATCTCCAGATGTTGCGTTCCTGGCTGACCGCTGCTTTACTTGAGTGAATAAGTTAAATGAAAAAAGAATTCGTGTTGTGTGCTATGGTGTGTGCAGTTGTCATGTATGACAAATGGACACTTTTCACTTACTTTAGAAAACTCCTAAACTTCCATACACGGATATAAAACAATCAGAAAGCAACGTCTTCAGACAGAATATTTGTAACAATATAACGTAATAGATTTCTGTGATCTTCTGAGTCAGAGGAGAATGAAAGAGATTTCTGGTTCCTGCCACTGTCACTATGAACAAATCTGACTTGGCATTCCTAGAATGGAGCATTTCTCATCAAACTCCTCACAATAGCATTCTCTACATTTGAATGCTTTAATAAAATTGGAACGGCTTTTTAATAAACTGCATTCAAATACTGGGCAAGAAGTGGTCACCGATATTAAACTGTAGGGCAGAAAATGTCTTTGAAATTGAGAATAAGATAAACTTCAAGGTCCAACAAGCAATGCTGACACATCAGTTAAATTCTTGAGGTTTTCCACAAGAAAGGCTAGAGTACCTAGCAACTAAAGGATCGGTGTCGGCAGCTTGGAAAGAAAAAAGTCTTTTGTATCACAACTCAGAACCATAAAAAGCATCTACTCCATCTGTTAAACAGCACCCCCTCTCCTGTTTTTACTTCAGTCGCTCTCAACATGACATATATGTCTCTGTTTATGTCAAATGTAAAATTGGGTGCATGTGTCAGATTTATCATTTGCTTGGAACACAACGAAACCCCTATCTTCTTTTCATGAACCCTATAGGCACTCACTGTCAGGGACATCCACACACTGCTGTGTGTTCTGGCCTGCACAATGACAGCGTGACATGAAAATGAATTTGTTCTATGGTGTAATAGAATGAGTTGCCTACTCAGCCTGTCCACCTAGCCTCCCTGAACCCACGGCCACTCCAGCCAGCACAGCCAACCAGACGGACAAAGGGTCGAGGGTCACGTCAAGTGGCGTGCTCCTTATTTTTTTTCTCTCTGCACTTCTGATAGGAATTTGTTCACTTTGACCATGCTGGCTGCATAACAGGCCTGGGAGGCAATACAAAACTCAGGAAAGCAAAAAGGAAGTTGCTAAGCTAATAGCCCTAGTAGTAACAGAAGCCTGATTTTGTTTGTACTGGCTCATTATTGCTCACTCTCTCATTTTCTGTAACCGCTTATTCCTCACTAGAGTTGCGGATACTCAGAGCTTATCCTGGGTCCAATGGACGCGAGGCACCAGCCATTCACTCAGTTTAAGAAACCCCAATTCACCTGACCTGCATGACTGTGGGAGACACCCTGGAGGAAACTCAAGCCACCAGGAGGAGAACATGCAAACTCCACACACACACAAGGCCAGGATCCGGAGTGATGACACGCTCATGTTGAACGCATAATAAAACATTGGCTCAGCAGGAATGACTGGATGGTGTTTTTTTGGAGCCTCATTGAATCAATCTTAAATGTCTACCTCCATGTGACACTTTACTATGCTATACTTAAGAGGGACATGACTAGAGTCAGACTATTGTGCTATTCTGTATATGGGTACATAATACACCCTCTACTTATGATATGTTCTGGGAGCTGTGTGGCCTTACAAAACCAAAGTGCAGTAACTACGCCAAAGCTGAAACTGAGAAACAGGTTTAGTATTAGTAAGGGTTTTGGAGTTACTGAAGTTTTGACGCCATCATTTCTCTGAAACGGGACAATATTGAACCAAGATAATTTCTCACAAGACAGATGTCCTAAACCCCATTTGTAGTCTAAAGTCAGTTTTCACCAAATATATAGTTACTGCACTTTGGCTTTGTTGGGCAGTTGATGAGCTCAATTTAATAAATGTAGTGCAGCAGAATTAATAGAAAGATGTGAGATTTTACAACTTTCTGTGGGTTTCTTTATTCTACTTATAAAATAGATAGTCTGTCTGGACTTCTTTATTATTCAGTCAGTAGTGCTTATAGGGAAATTTACAAACAATTAACAACATTTGCCAACACAATTGACATTTTATCTCAAAAACTTGATCAGATTGTCTCTGCAAAGGCATCAAACCAGTGGGGCAAAAATGGGGTATGCAGTATATATGGTGCATATGGGCTTACTGCCAGGGGGGGTGCCCAAAACAAGGGAGGGACAGAAAAAATATCATTGGCATTTATGTTTTAAAACTGTTCTTGTGCTTTTAAATCATGACTATGCTCTAAATATAAATATATAAACGTAGGGCCTGGCCACTGTTATGATGTTATGACCAGCGAAGCTTGGGGTGGTTGCATACCCACCAAAAAGTGAGTAGTTGCGCCCCTGTGCTCAGGCAAGCATACTGTCACACCCTGAGATGTATTTTATCATTGTATTGTTGTACTATGGAAGCATGTTTTTAAAAAACTTATATATTATTATTAGCCTGGTCTCAAAAGGTGGTTGATCTCTGATATTGTGTTCATATATGTTTATATGGTGGTATGTGCTTTTGTATGTGTCTCATTCTTGGATGTAACTCTGCGTAGCTCTGGTTGTAGGTCTCAGTTGTAATTTTGTTTCTTATCAGATAAAGCGATCAGTCACAGCTGCAGAGGTGTGAACACTGAAACTACACCCTTGTCAAGGTGTTACTCTAAAAATAGGTGACAAGACATACTTCAGTATGGTGTTAAAAAAAAATCAGAGAATGTTTTTGTTTGTTGCTCAAAACAAATATGAGCATAATGCACGGATATCATACACAAAGTTAAGAGAACATATTGTTTTTGACCTTGACCTTAGTGATGACGGTATAGTGAGGCGGGGTTCATGCGATCAGTATGTGTGTGTGTGTGTTTGGATTTATATATATATATATATATATATATATAAAAAACACAAACGGCATGTATAATATATAGATTAATTTTTTTAACGCCGTTAATCTCATTGGAACCATGGCGTTAACGGCGTTAAAAAGATTAATCTATGCTCATCTCTAATTAATATATAAATATATATATATTAGTGGTGGGCCGTTACCGTGAGACTCTTATCGCGCGATAAAAAAAATATCACCGTTAATCTATTCACAAAGTTGGGTTGGGAGCTGGGTCTATA
>JBBPDB010000108.1:3804516-3821883 GCA_037974465.1 Brachypetersius altus
GACAGGTTTAAAACGTGTGTGAACGGGACAAGTCACTCACATATCAAGGTGAAATTCATCATAGCTGGCATAGTATAAACCCATTTAACGGCGATATTTTTTTTATCAC
The DNA here is from genome assembly GCA_037974465.1 of Brachypetersius altus. Classification (NCBI taxonomy): domain Eukaryota; kingdom Metazoa; phylum Chordata; class Actinopteri; order Characiformes; family Alestidae; genus Brachypetersius; species Brachypetersius altus. The sequence goes on from JBBPDB010000108.1 coordinate 3,804,626, forward strand.
GCGATAAGAATCTCGCGCCGTTAACACCAAAATATGTACTACAGTACTAAAGTACTACAGCGTCATTTTGAACTCAGTTTAATACATTACCCTTAAAACTGTAAAGATAAATCCATATCCATACTGTACAGTGTACACTGACCTGCCATCTCCCGCAGAGCTTCTGTATAGACTGTACTGTAATTCATGCACGCCCATTTTCTTTGGTATAAGCAGGGTAAATACAGCAATGAATTCATTTAACAAACAAAAATAATAAAAATACAGGACTTTAAGAAGAACAAAACAAAAAACACGGGAACTTTCAGAGAAACACTTGCAGCCAATCAGCAGCAAGTAGAAATAAACGTATTGGCCACTTTCAAATCTCCCGCCTCTGAGTACAGCAGTATTTTACTGTCCTAAGTTTCAGTTCTTTTTTTTTTGTTCTCCCAACAGTACCAACAAATGTATAATTGCTGGATTTATGATTAATATTTATGTCCGGGCCTCAGCTGCCATGCCCCCATAAACAACCCAGCATGAGGACTATAGGATGTGCCGACGTCACAAAAGCAAAGAATACAATACAAATATTATGTATTATATATTGTATATATTTATGAAGCTGATGATATTCAAGAACTTCATAAGCCTAAGACCATTTGCATGAACTTACAAAAAGCATTTATTACCTAGTTGTTGTTCACAAAATAAACTGATCTAAACTACAACTACTAACCCGTTGGACCTTAAATGCCTTAAGGGTCTATAATGGTTTTTATTTGAGCCATGAAGCCATTTGTGGTGGATATGCAAATGTACATTTCTGTAAATGCAAAACAGTAGCCTGGGCACCTGGTTTATTTTTAGATTTGCCTCTATTTTATCAGAATAGAGACCAAATAGAGTCACTGGTCATTTTGGTCATAGTAAAGAAAATGGCTTCATTTGCATTACAGACATTGTGACCCCTGATTCCTATCACTTCCACTCTAAGGAAATCCAATAAAACATCTAATAATGCCTTCTGGTGCTGAACTATCTGAACTGGTTTATTAAGGTATTTCTAAATCTGCATTGTGTGGCAAGTGATTCCAAACTTTTAAACAATGGTGCATGAGCGCACGTGTGCTGAGTTAATTAGGCTGCACCTCTCCTCTCGCAGCTCTGTCAACATTACATCATCCTCCCCCTTCCTGCGCTCCTGTGGGAACTGTGCCCCTCTCTCTCAGAGGAATAAAAGAGGGGGCTGCACCCAGGCCCTACCCCAAACCCCGCCACCATACAATCCCCAACAAAAGGGTCGGGGGGTCCTAATTCCCAGGCAACGATATAAATTGTGCCATTGGTGACGGGCTGTGGAGGAAGTGGTTGGCGGTTGCCCTTGTCTGGAAGAGAGACAGAAAGAAAGAAAGAGAGAGTGAGAGAGAGAGAGAGAGAGAGAGAGAGAGAGAGAGAGGCAAATTCAATTGGGAGAAAAATGACTGAAAAGTCATGAAAGGGCTCTACGGATGTTGGAGCGCTGAGGAGCAGGGGGCTATTTTTGTAGGGATGGAGAGAGTGGCAGCAAGTGGGGGTGGTGGGGTATAGAAAAAGGCCAGGTCAGTCTCAAAGCGGAGGTCGACTCGGCCTGAAAAGGAGGCAACTCTCAAGCAGCAGCCTTTCAGGGGCAAAGCCCCTCTTTTAAAAAATTGTCTGGTAAGAAGGGGTTCACCAAAAACTTCAGAGCAGTAATCTCTCCATGTATCATGATGTCTACATGAGCACATAGAATGAAATGGTGGTGAAAAATGTATTTTTCCCTTTCAATAATGACCCTGTAATGACCCTTTCAATAGATTGTTCTTTAAAGGGACACTCAAGGGCTTTTGTCCTAGCCTCTGTGTAACACATGGACAATAATGTTGAAGCTCTATTATGTAAAGAAAGAAAAATGCACTGCTCGCAGGCATCTGCTCCTGTGGTTGATTGAGATTAAGACTATGCATCTAAAGGTTCTTTAGGGAATCAACACTGGCTTCAATCCCAATAACCTTTTTGGCACCTTTTGGTTTTAAGAATGCAGTTTTAAATAACTTTTTCCTCAAAATATAAAATCTGAAAAGTCAGAACTCAGTGATCCGCAGAGCTGGAGCCCACACTGTTGCTTTTTTCAGCCAGGTCCAGCGTATGTGTGTGCGTGTTTGTGCGCGTACGAGTGAGTGTGCAGATAATTGGAGCACTGTCTTATCTAGTGGCTCTGACACATCGGAGAGAGGGTCACAAGCAGCGGAGCGGCAGTGAGAACAGAAGCTCAACAGTTACCAATCATTTCAAACCCCACCGAAAAGAGAGGCACTGAAGAAAAGCATTGTGGGCCGCCTTTCTTTGAGGGTTGTGCCCTGCTGAGGTTCAAAGGGCCGCCAGGCTCACAGCCCTGACCTGCTGCTATAGGCTGAAATAATAGAGCTTAGAGGCCAAGGCCCAGCACAATTAGAGCTGTTTCACCCTCCCACACATGCAGCGTGCACACACACACAAACACACACACACACACACACACACACTCAATTTCACACATGCACACTCAAACACATACACAACACACTGAAAGTTGTGTGTGACTACTTACAGTATGGATGCAAACGGAGGCGATGTGTACTTTTGGTTTTGATGCATAAGGGGTGAAAGAAGTGCAAATATTGAATATAGCCCTCTTTAAACAGCCAATAATAGTTGGAAATGGCAGCATTCAAAGAAAATTTGAGATTTTCAGAGGGCGTTAAAATCTCAAAAGCTGTGCTGAAAGCTTCTTGTTGTTATAAATGAAAAACCAGGAAAACATACTATTTATGTTTGATTGTTTACTTGCATATTTATTTACTTGTACATAATATGCATTTTATTTTCTTATATTTATTTATTTTTTATTTCTTCTTTATTTATGTACATGTATTTATTTAAATATTTATTTTGAATTCTTGCTGTATTGTATACTTGTTGGTTTTTATATGTTTATTCTTCATTTTAATTCTTAATCAGGTTTTTTATTTGTTTCATTTTATTTGTTTGTTTGTTTATTAATTTATTTTTGCCCCCTTTTTTTTGCTGCTAGCAGTTATTGTGGTCACTGATTCTATGGAATGCAATTAGGAAACCTAAATTAACTGGTAATGGAGAACCTGGTCTCCAAATCACAGTTGCTGTGGTAACGGCGGCTCACAACACTGCCTCCAGTAGTTTTGTCACTTTATCTGCAAAATGCACAATTGAGCCCAAAACTGGGTCTCTGGTGGGGGAGAAACAGCTGCGCTCTCTCACTCTCACTCTGAATCTGTCTTTCTGTCTCGGTCTCTCTCTGTACATGTATATGTTTGCACGTGTGTTCGTGTGGATGCAGATAAAAGCACAGGAAACAGAATGTGCACTCTGAGGCACTGGAGGTTATCTGTGTGAGTGTGTGGGTTCCTTTGGTTGGATTTGAAACAGCCATCATAAAGAGCTGAACTTTATCAGAGATGGAATTCCCTGTGATCACTCTGTAGTATCACAAAACCTTAAGAGCCTACTATAGTCTACTTAGCTGGGCCTGAAAATGCATGCATCTAACTAGGCCACATCCACACTCACATCCAATTGTAGGTGTACAGCCACTCACGTCCGTCTATAGGTGCCCACTCACATCCACAGCCTTTAATCAGAGCTCAGAAACATCATCCATGATTGTGGACCACTCTCAACTTTGCAGTGACACAAGTTATAACCCATGCAACATTGCAACGCCAGCTTTATGTGACAGCTCCACTGCTGTTTTGAGAAGAACAGAAGATGAAACCTTTGCTTTAGTTTAACTGCAAACATAATCGCTTGAAGTTGGCCAAAGCCCTACTTTAGCTGTGTTCTGTGGTCATATGTGTCATTTCTGTGAACAAACACACGTGGTGGGTTTGGCATAAAATACAGAAAAAAACCTCCTCCCCACTATCAAGTATGCAAAAAAGCTAAGACTGGGTGGTGGAAGGATCATTCAACAAGACAATAATCAAGAATATACATCCAGGTCATTTTTACATTTTTATAGTGAAGGTAATTTAATTAACCACAGACAACGATTTTTTTCCCATGTTTTCCGAGGGCAAATTAAATACTGACTGCAAGAAGTGTACCTATAATATAAACACATTTTTGCACATTTGTTCCCTGTAGAGGATGTGTTGACTTATTTTCACACAGAATCTCAACAAAACATGCAGAGCATACACTGCATACCTCTGTAACAGGATGCTTTTTCATCTTGAATGGGTTGCCGGATTAAGGTTGAATGTGAAAAGCAGAAGTTAGCTGAAGCCAAAGCAAGCTGAAAAAAAGTTAACGTTGCAAATGACTCATAATTCAGCAAACTTACAGACTTGTGTTTCTCGCCATGCCTGGCCCCATCACTTATACACATGTGTCTTGTGTCTTACAGGGTGCACACACACATACACGCACACTCCTGTGAGGTGCAAATGAGTTGAGTGGAGACGGATAGCTGTGGGCTGCAGGCAGGCAGGATTGCTTTGACCCGCCGCCGTGCTGAGTGCAGGTATTGGCTGCTTGGTGTGGGTTGAGCACTTATCCCTTCTCCCCGCTGTCAAGAGAGCCCACATGGGCCTTCCTGCAGCTGTGTGTGTGCCGTGTCTATCACCCAGGTGCACCGCGTGTGGACGGACCCACACATACACAGACATACCGCACACATTCACATACATGCGAGATGAGCCCACAGGTGGCGAATGAACCCCACAACTGTAACATTGCCAAGATATTATGGGGGATCCAGCATGAGCAGCTTATGGCACGCATATGTTCAACGAAATTTCCTCCTGAACGGAGCACCACATGACTCAGGGAAAAAAAGAGTCTGCCTTTCCAAAACGGCCTCTGACTAGAGGGGAGTATATGTATATGTAATAGAACACATATGTCTCTAAGGAACTGGGTCTTGCGGCAAGAAATAAAAAGGAATGGCAAAGAACACGGCAAGCAAGGGGTGAAGGCAACAGGTTAGAGCAAAATATGCAGCGAAAAGTAAAAATTTCATGAAGATTCTCTGCTGCTTACAGTGAGGCCAGTCATCGTGAACCGTCTTCCTGAAGATCTACCTTCCTGTGGTAGGAACCACGGTCTGGCACACCTGCTTCAGCTAATTAGCTTCTCCAGAAGTTTCTAACAAGCTGGTTCAGATGTATTAGTGTTAGCTAAAGGGGGAGTGCAGCAGGTTACATGAAGCTTAAAGAAGGAGAGTTGGTGACCAAGCTTATGCTAAAGGTTTACCTTTCACTGTTAAGCAAAACAAGCATGAAGCATGGTCTTTTCCCATTTCCTGATCCTTGCCAAGAGTCCTCTAACAGATTGCTGCCCATAGCCTGACTGTTTTTTGATAAATAAAAAAAAAATTCAGGAGGGGGAGCAAATGTGCTAAATTTCACGCTCTTAACTGGGCTGTACTCTCGAAGACAAATCGCTAAAGCAAAAAAAAGAAAAAAGAAAAAAAAACATATGTGAAAATAACACCTGTTATTGGTGTGAGAGCGAGCATGTGCCAAGTTCCTGTTGATTAACAGAAGCTGCCAGGACTGGGGGAAACCATGGAGTCTGGGTTCATTCTGAATTAGTCAAGCTCTGAAAGCACATGACCAGCAGCACCACTGTGGGTCTGGGCAAATCCACTGATTTTGTGGCTTGTGGCTCCTTCGTACTGTAATGTGACACCTATCGGCAGGTCTGATGTACAGAGGTTTGTTTAACGCGGAGAGAGAGCGCGAAGCGTGGCCAGCAGAGAAGTGAGCCAGCCAGGAGGGTGTCTAAGCCTTGGCGGGGGTCCCTGGCTTTCAGATCGGTGGGAGCGATGGTGGCAGGTGGCTGCTTACCTGCCAGCAGAAAAGGAAAGGAGAAAAAAGGGAAAGATACAGAAAACAGGTTCTGTTGCTCTCCTGGAGCCAGGAGCCTCTGCCAAGGGGTGCTGTCAGACGGACCAGGGTTTTACAGTTGGGGGTGGGAGAGAAGGAGAGAGAGAGGCAGTGAAAAAGAGAGACTACCAATATGAGACAGTGTGCAAGTCGCGACTACACTTCATTACAACAGCAAAGGCCAAGCTGCTCAATCCAGCCGTCCCATGCAACCTTGCTCTTCACAAAGCCACTTCCTGTTTAGGTTAACAGATGCACCATGCCATGCAAATATCTGGTGTGTGGAGAACATGCAGGGAAACTTCACTGTTTCATTGCTGTATCCTGGAGTGTAATTGTCTTATGGATAAACTGGGCTACAGCATTCCAGGATGCTGTTTTGGTACCATCTCATAGTTGCAATAAAAAATATTCAGCTGTCCTTTAGTGAAGCTAATGGATAGAACGACTCAAAGAGCTACAGGAATGCAGTTGTTTGACGCAGTTTACTGCATGGTTAGAATTTTTCTCTCGTTACTGAAAAACCTCAACTCTAGACAATGTTTTGTAGAGCCATGGCAGTTTTCACAGATGCTAATTTAGCAGTATTTAACCAAAACATTTTAGCACAAGATCAACCCTGGATTTGGATCCCTAAGCAGGATTTGGACCCCTAAGTTTAACTGCTTCAGGAAAGCAGTTAAACTGACTATGGCAGTGGTCTAAAGATTTAAGGAATCTTATAATGATGGTTCTGTAGAGTGTGAAAACAGGTTCAGTCATAGTACCTTTCGGGTACAATATAGGACCCAATTTTTAGGTACCTTTGAGGTGGAAGAAAACTCTCCCAAGTGTTCTGGTTTTACCTGCAGCTTGAGTGTAATGTTTTGTCAATTTTTGATTTATATTTGATCAATATTTGCTAGAGGGCAGCAATGTTTCAGAGGAAAAATAAAAAGCCCAGAAGAAAGGTTTATAGAAGTTACGTGAAGCATTAGATAAGAGATGTACACCGTGGAAATATGATATTATGTCCTTGCGAGACAATATATATTTTTTCTGCATGTTAGTGCTAAATTATTAAGGAGAATAATGTAACCTAAATGTTAACATAAATTCAGCTAAAAAAAAAATTTTTTTATGAATTAACTGCGAAGATTTACACAGTTCAGCACTTATACAGGTTTTACCTTTACGTTTTTTTGATTAATGTATTAGACTATATTTAAAATGAAATTAAAGTGTTTTGGGACCATATCTGGGGGTACGTGTAGGGTTTCCACAATTAAAAATAGACATTATTAGGCATTTTGCTTCCTACATTACAAAGTGACAGTGTTTTGCTATTCGCGGGTGCTCTTGGAACGTAACCCCCGTGATTCTCGAGGGGATATATGATATATATGGACACTGGATATATATTGGGTATGACAAAACAGTAATAGTGTAGCAAAAATTACACAAATTGCCCCTTGCAAAAACTGAATGACAGGCATTGACAACACAATAATAGTGTAACAAGACAAACTTGCAAAATTGGTTCACAGTGATATTAATGTCAACAAAAGTAATAGTTATGTTAACAGTTCTCCCCTGCTCACCACGGGAGCACTGTTAGACAGCACAGCTGGCCCCACATGGCCTTTATGAACATGCCATCCACAGCACAGGAAGAAAGTGGCACCAAAAGTGTATGATGCAACATGGTTCAATACAGCCATATCGACAAAAATGGATCCACCTGCACGGCAGGAGCTTCTGTTAAGCTGGAAAAACACTAATATGTTGATTTAATAAACAAGGGTAATATTCAGAGACGATCTATGGGTAATGTTTTAATGAACTGAAAGATGTGTTGCTGCAGCCACCAGTAATCAACACCTGATATGGCAGCATCATCACACGTCCGAACACATGCACACACACACGCACACACACACACACACACACACACACACAAAAAAACACTCACTCAGTCTTGAAGTGTGAAGTCATTTGCTCACCTTCTAGCTCCCAATCAATCTGCAAAGCAAAAAGAGGACTAGATAGTGAGAAAGAGGCAGAGAGACTGGTGTGGGAAGTGAAGAGGACACATGCCGTACCTTGGGAGAGAGAGAACGAAGATCAGGCATTCTCCACTTTGGCCAGAGGCTGGTAAATAATGAATGTGTGGGAGACACAGTAGCAGTTTGAAATGTAAATGCGACCATGTGTGTGTGTTTGTGTGTGTGTGTGTGTGCCTGCGTGTGTGTGTGTGTGCATTTGTCACTGTTTTTTGGCATGGATGCACCTGGAATAGGCATGACTCAAGGGCCATAAAGGTGTGTGAAAGAGATAGACAGAACTTGGGGGAGGACACATATGCCCCCAATCAAACCTGTCAGCTGGTCTCATTTTAACACCGCCTAATTCCTAGCCTGCGCTGCTTAAAGCCCCTTGTGCTAGTTTTGTAAGGGGTATTTGAAGGACAAACCAGAACCAACAGCTTGCACTGTTGATCCACCAATAACGTCACTCATGTCCACATTTGTTTCAGTTTCTTCCTGATAGTGCAGGTACACATATCAAGGACGCACAGAGAGGGGGTCTGTGTATTAGCATTTGCAGTTTGGAGATTTATAAAACCAACCTCTTTTAAATGAATAAAGGCCTTAATCCACTATTCCACTCCAGCCTTAACACTGACAAGCTGAATAAAGGTCTTATTCCACTGGTTATGGTACTATTACAACAGTTCAGACTTAGAACTATTCATACCCTGATAGAATATCGATGTTTAATAATATATTCAATAATAATACATTCATTTCTACATTCATGTCCAGGTTTGTGAGCAAATTCAGTGGGTATTCATGTCTTGTATGGTAGGACTCACTTTTCAGTAGAACTACTTCTCTGCCCATGGAAACCAACCTACAGTCTTTTTCCTATTCAAAACCTGATACATACATGACATACCTTCACATCTTCAGAACCCCTCCTGATGCATGATTCCTAATTTCCCTTTGATGTGCCAATTTTCTCGTTGTTTTTTGTCAATTGAGTAACTACTTTTACTCAAATAATACTATAAATAGTGCTATTGCAAAGTTTGTGACATATTTACATTCATAAGATTGTTGTCCTCAGAATAAATCTGATTACCCTTTGACAGTCAGTGTATGTGTTCATTTGCATGCCCGTGTGGTTGTGTAGGTATGCATGTGTATGCAAAGGCATGCCAGTCTCTAAGCAGGCCTGAAAGTGGGAGGTTAACAGGTTTCTGCAGGGGGCAGAAGGCAGGCCAGCGCAGGGCAGTCTGGCAGTATGACAGTATGGGCTCTGGAGAAATCTTGTCTCTCCTGTCACTCTGTCCCAAAAGCCCCCGAACTGAACTCAAACCCCTCCTCACGTCCATCTGGCCTCCTGGACAAGCTGAGACCATCCTCTCCCTGAGCCTTATGTGTGTCATCCATCCTGTCACACACACACGCCCATACTTTTTGCACAATTGCCACTCATATCCTCAGCTGTCTCCCATTTCCGACGTCCTGCCTGGCAGTTTAACCCCCAACGGAGTGCCTGTCCACCTCCCAGGCCAGCTGGTAGCTGAATGAGGCCAGGCTCGCCTCGCCCGGGCCTGGGCAGGATGGCCTGACTGGCTGGCATATGCTGGAAGTGACCTCCTCACATTGCTGCAGCAAGCTGTCTCATTCCCTCAGGCTGGTTACTCAGCCCAAGACATGGAAATTGCAATGTACAAAAAGTGTCTTTAGATGCATAGTAAACATTCAATACCATGTTTACTGGATCAAGTGGGGCGCATAAAGGTTGGAGCAAGGCTGGTGACTACTGCTGTAAGAGCAATAAGGGTGAAATGAAATGAAGCTGAAAAATGAAACCTTTATTTGGGTCTAATCTCCAAATATGAAATGGAATGAAGCTGAAAAAGTGAATTATATTTTCTGGATTCGGGTATATGCTGGGTCTTCCAGTCCTTGAAGTAACCTCAGTACTGCACAGGTTTTCCCTGCCCAGACACATTTGACACTTGTCAGGTAACTTTCAGGATGAAGTGATAATGCTGGTGAATAGAAAACAATAAACTGCTCACCCTTGTACCCTGCAGGGTTTAAGATTTACAGTATGCAGAAATCATTACTAGACACGCTCTTGCTCAGCTGGAACAGTAGCTGCACTCATAGCAAGTCTTCCGAGCGCCCTGGGTTTGGCAGCAACAGGGGTGGCCATGTAGTGGTATGTAGTGTTGGTGGTGGTGAGGGTGGTCTGGCAGCCCTGACGGGCAGCATTAGAGCAGATTATCGCTCTGTCCCTGGCACCGGATACATGGCAAGGGACAGCAAGCATGTCAAAGCTGGTTTCCCTCACCAACCTTGTGAATTTTTGATCTGTGTGACTGCTACATGGTATTTCCCTGTACCAAGGCCTGGGGAAAAGGCATGCATGAAGCTGGAGTCCAAAAAGGGGTTCATGAGGGATCCTCTGCCCCAAAAGAAAGCCTCTTGTGAGGGGGTTCCTCATAGGCAACTCCCTGGCCCATGCCAGACCTGGGCTGGGCACACTGGTAGATTCAGGCAGAGTCAGGCTGCTCAGCTCCAGCTAGCGTGTCCAATCAGCCAGTGCTTCCAGCAAGGCGCTCCATCCTCCGCCTGCCTGCTGCTCTGAGCATGCCCCCCCAATCCTAACCTCGCTGGCTGGGATTCTGCATTTCTCCCAGAAGCTGCCAAGCTTAGAATTTCAATCAGCAGTAGGGCAAATTCTGTGCAGTGGACAGATATTTCACTTTCTCTGGCAGAAATCATCCAGTAAAAGATCTGAAAATGCCCATCCTCTGTATGTAGTAGTGACATTTCAGAAAAGACCAAAATTCTTGTCTGGTCATGAATTAGCCATCCATGGGTCAATTTATTAGAAACATTTATATTTCCTCGAAATTATTTAGATGGTGTCAACTCTACTGCTATGTTAAGAGATGCCTACCATTAAAAAAATACCCAGGCCAGAAACTGCCCATTGGCTGGATGGCTGCAGCATGGTTAACACCAATTATACAATGCAACACATGTATGTTTTTTTTAAATAAAGTGTGGCCATACTAGTAGTCCAGAGGAAGTACATTTTTATATCAAGGCCAGCTATTCCCATTGTCATAGACTGTGAAATATTTAATTACAATTAGCAATATGGTGTGCTGGTTCTTGCATAAATATTTGTCTCTTTGCAAGGTTGTAAACATGCTAATTATTCACATGCAACTGCAAAGCCTTGCAAATGTATGGATACTTACCATTACTTAAGCAAACTGCATCTAGTGCTGAAGTGTCCCCTGTGCGGGAGCTATAGGCAGAGTCACATGGAATCATGTATAACTGCATTTCTTCCGTGCACAGTAGGTGCAATCTTCCACGTGCAGACCCAGGAGCGTGGAGTAGAAAGGATTAGAGCTGCTACTACTGCATAGTACAGAGGGAATTACCTCTCTTCATGGGCGTGTGTGTGTGTGTGTGTGTGTGTGTGTGTGTATCAGCTGTCTCTGAACACCCCACACACAGAGTCTGTGGTAGGACTGCAGCTCTGCTGGCATCTAGAAAGGTTTGGAGGGGGGGGGTGAAAAAGAGAGAGAGAGAAAAGGCGAGAGAAAGAGAAAGATAGAGGTTGATTTGACTGAGCCCCTGTCTTGTCAAGACGGATTAGAGAAATGACTTTGAGGGTTTTTTCTTCCCCTGGTTCAGTATGAGAGAGAACGAGCTCCCTGTTTCTCTCTGGCTCTCAAGCTGCTGAGAGCTTCAGCAGGCTCTTTTTATCTGCTTTATCTCGGGACGTCCATTAATTCTCTCCAGCCGTAATGAGCTCATCTGTAAACACTCCCAATAAGTGATCTAAGACGAACCGAGATGCTGGCTGTCTGTTACCTTTCAGTGGGACCGGTGCTTTCTTTGACCTGCATAAGCAGTCACATTGGTTTTAATGCGTCAGCCATTATTTTGACTGAAGACATCATTGATAAGCATTCGTTTGTATTTGTCCTATTTTGTATACTATTAATATATACTATTATATATACTACTATAAATATATTAATAAATTATATTATACAATTATATTATTCATATATACTCTTCTCTGATTATAAAAGATGAAGGATCATTAATTTTTTCATTCGTATATAAAAAATAATATGATTAAGTTGGGTGGGTTGGACCAACATCCCACCTCGGATCTCGAAATGGCCTGAAGAAGCAGGCCTTGACAGGTTCGTGACAAAGGTGTCATTCGTTCTTGGTGGAATGCTCCTAGCCCCACCCACTCCAGAGCACAGGCTAGTGTGAGCGATCATAAACAATGAGCAATAAAAGTCTGACAAGAGTCACTGCACCAGCATTATTTTCTCCTGTCTAGCAGATCACAAGCATGGACACCCCTCTCGACAGACACACACACACACACGCACGCTTATACTCACACATATATTGCACAAGCACGACCATGGGTAATTAGTCTCTCCATTGTGATGGCAGAGTTTGATAACGTGCCGTTCTTTATTTGCTAGCATGCATGTCTGGTCTCTGCTTGGAGCAAGTCACATCGTGCACTTGAAAGGATCCATCAAGAGCTTCAATCACAAGGACACACACACATACACACATACACAGGCACAATCACTTGAATCTTCAAGAGGATGCTTTTAGAATCTCCAGTTGTAAAACGTCATCCCCATTCAGTCAGATACAACAGGATCCCACAGCGAAAGGTCAGTGGTCACTGGAGCAGCTAGTCTGAATCCGCCTCATTCAAACAATCTTTACAACTCATTTCGGAGCAGTGAAAACATATTTGGGAAGAGGCTACCCCCTTTTTTACATAGCTCATCAAAACATCCCCCTCCTTCTGGTTGATGCAGTAAGGGGACATTAGCACTTCTCTTTCTCCCTGTGCTAAAGTGAGAGCACGGGGAGATTGATTACGGCACGTAATGGCAATGGCTTCCAGAAAGAAGGCTCAGGAATCAATAATGAGTTTGCTGCCCCCCCACCACCACACCATTCCACCGCTCCCCCCACACCCCAATGCACACCATCCCTGCCTCCCCAACCCTTTTCTTCTCTGAACCCTCCACTTGCTTTGCCGCAATTAAATAAAACCACATTTGCATACGGAAAAATAATTAAAACAAACAAACCAGTAGGACTGCACCGTCTCCCTCGGGAGAGAAAAAAAAAGAGTGTGAGCGTGTGTGTGAGAGAGAGAGAGAGAGAAATAGATAGAGTTAGGGGAGGAGAAGAGTCTCCCAAGATGAAAAATGTACCACAGTGAGCTGTGTAATTGTACAGCTCCTGTAGCTCAACTATTAATCCTGTCAGTTTAGCCCTTCACCTGACTGCCAAGTCTCTTCCACGACTTCTGCCTTAGTCTCCATATGCGGCTATAGGGGAATATATCCTAATGAGAGAGGCATGTGGGAAGCTGTAGGCTTGCTTTGGTCCTTAATCGACATATAGTCCGTTTCACGCTTTGTTAAAGTAAGCACTAATAGGGCTACAAGAGGAGCCATCAACAGCTTCGTTCTCCAATTCACACATGCACAATCTCACACACTCCAACATATGCCTCCAAGGGCTAAGATACAAACTTCTCTCCCTCTCTTTCTTCGAATGTGCATGAAAATTATTCTGTGAGGGTCTTCTGTGTGCAGGCTCCCTTGCGTTTCGTGTGTGTGTGTGTGCATGTGTGCACAGTGTGGGAGCCTTTGAAAGGACTCCCTGCTGCTGCTTCAGGCAAAAAGCCATCTTGCGCGGGCTGTGTTAGCGGGAGTGGCAGAAACTGGCTAAAAACTCAATTTCGGCTCCGTTTGAAGCCTGAGGATGAAAGACGGGGTCTTCTATCCACCTCCCCAAACCTCTGAAGCCGTCTGAGTCCAGAGGCTACCGCCGATGGTCACTTTCTACCCTTGGTATACAGGAGTATGCCACCTTTAACCATAGAGAGCCTTGGCACTGGTCTCAGTTGGCAGTGGGTCTAGCCATGACGGTTCAATTCTTTACGGTCATGCTACACTGAGCAATGCCAGGCTGCCTACTGATGACTGTGCAGATGCTCATGGAAGTTTTCTTGACACCAAAACCACGCATTCCTATAGGCAACCAGGGATTTGCAAAAGGTCAATATCAAGGTCTTTCTGGCAATACAACTGTGCTTTCTACTTGTCAGGAACAAGGTTCTGACTGTTAACTGAAGAATTAGATCAGACATGGTGAAACAATGAATACTTGAGACTTACCGCTTGTGGAGAAAATGTTGGATCAACTCTGTCCCTGTACATTTAGAGCCATAGCTGTCAGAGCAATCCACATGCACCCCAAACTCAAGCGTTTGAGTCAGTCAGCAGTGCATGGCTAGCTTGCCTCTAAGGCTCGGCACGATGTCTGTAAAGCTCTCTGTCCCATTTGCATTCTGTGTTGTTCTGCTCTTGTCTTCCCTGAAAGAGCCCCCAAGCATATAGTGGGCTGTACCCTGGGGCTAAAACAACAACAGTTAAAGCAGCCACTCTCTGATGAGGAAACATTTCCTGGATCGCAACACTCCCTGCAATCTGACAATCCGCTTTGTTTTCCTAGGCTGCCGCCACGTCTCGCCCATGTAAAGATGCCTCAGAGCTGCCAGAGGAACATGCCGTGTGGGTCAGGGATATTCTGAGAAAGCCCATGCTGATGCTGCACCTCCATCCATTCTAATCCCTTTGTATGCTGTCAAGTGCATGCTAAGCTATTTAGTGTTGATCACTGCTCTAGATTTTAATGAAGTCAGTAGTCTTCCTTGAGATTTTGTGTGAGCCCTTGCAGCTAATCAGAGAGGGCCATCTCGAGGGAACCGCTTGCAAGCAATTCATGTCTTTTGTTAAGTAAAAAAGGAAGCTGAAGGAAAAAGAATAATTAAGAGAAGGGGATCTGTGCTTGGAGAAACCAATGTCAGAAATGATATCCCACGATGTCTTAATCAGGAGATTTTGGTTACAGCATCCACACCTGCACTGGTTAGAAGACATCCTCGACATACGTTTTCAGCTGTGCTTGACACAACGCGACAATATCTTCAGACGAGGTGTTGAGAGGCTGCAATGAATTGTGGCCTCTAAAATAGCTTCCTATGTTACATAATGGGCTGGAAGGCTTTTGGGCACTTCCTTTCACACCTTCCCAGTCTCCTCTCTGGAAGTATATTGGATGCACAGAGACTGTGCATCTCTTCTACAGTAAATAACTTGTAGTCTGCCCTGACCTCTCATTCTGCTGTTCTGGGGGAGTGCTCCCACAGCAAACATGTGCTTGGAAGAGGAAGAGAGCCAAGGGTTGGGGGCAAAAAGGGGTAGCAAAAATAGAGTTACCTCTTCTTCACAGACCTTACCCCTTCTTCCTTTCTTCCCCACTCCTGTCCGCTCAGTGGCCCCTTTCCACAAGGCAGGGCTCCATCTCGGTTTACAGATTGGCCATGACAGCCACGTCGTTTCAAGTGCAGCTTTGAGCTAAATTGAAGCGAGCAACGGCACCTGTGCCAGAGGAGGCAGCACTATGCAGCCCTGGAGTGGTGCAGGCGGACAGCCAGGGGAGAAACCTGCTACCTGCTGCTTTCAAAGCCACCGCCTTCTTCCGCAATCTGCCTCTGTTCTCCTCCCTTTACTCGGCTGGCCACTCCTTTATTCAGAGTTTGGCTAGCACACCATTCAGAGAGACCCTGAGGTCTCAGCTGTTTCGCCTAGTGGGCATAGACCAGGTACTCATATGGTACTCATCTAAGCAGACAAACTGATCCACAGATCTTCCATAAATTCATCTCTTAAAAGTGTTTCAACAAAGTGTACGATTTTTCTTACCTTCAAATATGTCTTGACTTATCAATGATACAAAATTGTGTAATTTAATTTGTTTGTCTGATTTAATGTTTTAAAAGCATTTAGGTTCCTTTTTAGTGGTGTAATGGACTGGACAAGTGATATCACTGCGAGTCTTGGGCAGCGGGGAAAGGAGTGAGGGCAGCACGGGTCAACACACTCACCGCTCTGTCAAGTTCATTTCCACACTGTCCTGTGAAGGGTGCTCCCTTCCCAGGAGGAGAGAGAGAGAGAAAACAGCACCAGCCAGCAAAATGCCTCATTCGTTCGCTGATCAGTGCCACACACATACACACACTCTCACACTCCCTTTATCCCTCTCTAGCTGCCTCACTTACACACATACAACACACACACATTTACACTCTCTGTCTCTCTCTCTCTCTCTAATGCACACACAAACATAGAGGAAGTGAGAAACTCTAATTCTGGACCAGCAGCCATGCTTTCTAATTCCTCGACAGGAGATGAACAGTGCCACTAGTAGACCATTTACAGTAGGTGCTAGACCAGTGTATACTAATTTAGGAGGCTGTGAATAGCAAATTGCCTTTACCAACTGTGGAGGATGAGAATGTTTCCAAAAAATTGAATCTATTTTCATGGTTAATACCAAAACCAATAGACCACTATAAATCAAACTGGCTTCTAATGGGAAATGCATTAGGAGGTACCAACTGGTCTATATAGGGCCAAACATCTAATCAGGCTCAAATATTTGTCTTAAAATTCTTCATTGAACTGTCTGCCACTGAAACTATTCAGTAGAGGAGTAGAGGAGTGGCCCCTTGGCGGCAGCTGGTTATATGGCTGCATGCAGTTAGCACATTGGACAGGTCGTATTGCTTGCCAGGGTCAATGAGTGGTCCTGGTCACTCGATGGCCATTCGTTAAAGAGTGGTCAGAGGGTGGACGCCGGTGTTAACAGTGTCAGATGAGAAGTCGCCATTCTGCCAGTCACTCCTAATTATCAGGCGATCAATGGCCATCTCACCGACTGAACTGCTGTGCACTTACACACATAGTCTGTGGATGGAGTTAGTGGAATTCTGCTATGATATGTTGAGCTTGAGACACACAAAAATGCCATCGAATAGCTAGTACCAACTCACAGCTCAAAGTTGACACATTGCAAAACTGATTTAATGCACTTATGTGAGAAGGGAACAGGTCTCCATAGCCGGAGCCACAGTAGCCTGTAAAACTGTAAAGCTAAAGTATACAAAGTAAAATAATATATCTTTGAAATGTCAATTTCTGCAGGAACAGTTTGGTAAAAAAAAAAATTCTAATTAACACATTTTTCCACTTTTTCAGATGATTCTTCTTTAGTTTAGTGCTGGACCGAAAAGGTTAATATTGCTATCCTGACTAAGGGGCCGATCACATATCGCGCCTAAAAACGCGTGGAAAACGCGAGGCGCGTCGCTTTCTCCTTCTTTCCAAAAGCGCTCGGGCACTTGCGCTCCGGAAGCGTCTGT
>JBBPDB010000108.1:3838524-3850694 GCA_037974465.1 Brachypetersius altus
GGGGTGGAAGAAGGAGGGGGCAAAGACGCGGAGGCTGAGCGCGGCGCGGGGGTAAACATTCGCGTGTCCGCGAGCACTGAAGGAGGGACGGAGCTGACAGTCAGAGAGAGAGAGAGAGAGAGAGAGAGGGAGGGAGAGAGAGAGGGAGGGAGAGAGAAAGAGCGAATGAGAAGGAAGGGCTAGCAAACGCTGCCACTGCTCCGTAAGACTGGATCGTACTTCAGCTGGAGCGCTTTGGCAGCTTTAAACACATCAAAACAGAACAAAGACGTAGAGCAAACCGGGCAGCAGCAGAGACAAAAAACAGAACCTGCGAAAAGAAAAGAGAGGGAGGCACAAACAGGGAGACCTGAGGAAGAGGAATCTCTCCCACCAGATTACAAAAGAAACTGAGGGAGGAGAAGCACGTTTTGATATTTTCCCCCCTCGCCTGTTTTGGACGGTGTGTTGCTGTTGTTCTTTATGCCATCTGAAGTTTTCCAAGGCGACGAAGCTGATTTTATTTTTTCAACGTTAACTCATTTTTCTCATTTTTTTCCTTTAATTTTTTTACAAGAAACCACAGGCGCGTGGAGGATTGTTGATGACTTCGGGGGGCCTTTCTACACACACCTTTCCTTTTTAAAAAATAGGAAATTATGCTTCGCGTTTGTTCCTATGTGTGAATTTTTAAATCGCACATTACAGCCTAAACGGATTTTTTTATCAGCATCATCATCAATATTATTATTATTATTATTATTTATTTATAAGAATTTGCAGCTGGCGTTTTCAATTACTGTTATTACTATTTTCTCAGTGCACTTTCGATGGTGTTGTCCAGACTTTTTAAAGTTTTGAATAATTCATGAGATTACAATTTTTGCCTGCATTGAAGAAGTGAAGAAGGAGGAAGAAGAGGAGGAGGGGAGGGGGTAAAATAAGAAGAGAAAAAGTTTGTCCTTTCAAAAAAAAAAAGGAGAAGGAGAAGAGAGAGAGGGGGGAGCTTGACCCACAGCCCGCGTGCTGAAGATACGCGGAATGGCCACGGCGGCTTCCAACCCGTACCTGCCCAGCAGCAGCATCCTGTCTCCCGGCTCCATCGTGCACGCGGACTCGGGTGGGGGAGGCGGTATGCAGGCGGGCGGCGGGGTGTCCTCGAACTCGGGTGGGTACCGTGGAGACCCGGCGGTGAAGATGGCGCAGAGTGACTTCATGCCAGGCGCCATGGCGGCGGCGGCCAGCAACGGCGCGCACATGCTGAGCCACGCGCATCAGTGGGTGACGTCGCTGCCGCACGCGGCCGCAGCCGCCGCCGCTGCAGCCGTGGCTGCCGCTGAGGCCGCCTCACCCTGGTCCACAAGCCCAGTGGGCATGGCTGGAAGCCCACAGGGAGGGCAGCAGGGGGGGCAGGGGGGCCAGCAGGGCGGACAGGGCGCGCAGCAGGACGTGAAGAGTAGCTCGGCCCGGGACGACCTGCACCACCGGCACCTAGGGCCGCACCAGACGCACGCGGGCGCGTGGGGAGCCGCCACGGCCGCTGCTGCCGCCGCCGCCGCCGCCGCGCACATATCCTCCATCAGCCAGCAGCAGGCCCAGCCACAGCAGCCGCTCCTCTACTCGCAGCCCGGCGGGTTCACCGTCAACGGCATGCTGAGCGCGCCAGGAGCCCAGAGCCTTGTGCACGCGGGGCTCGTGCGTGGGGACACCCCGGAGCTCGAGCACGCTGGCCACCCTCACCATCCACACCATGCGCACCACCACCATCACCATCACCACCACCACCAGCAGCAGCAGCAGCAGCAACAGCAGCAGCAGCACCATCACCAGGCCCCCCCGCCGCACCACGCGCACCACCCAGCCGGACACCACGGCCACGAGACGCACTCGGACGAGGACACGCCGACCTCGGACGATCTCGAGCACTTTGCTAAGCAGTTCAAGCAGCGGCGCATCAAGCTGGGATTTACGCAGGCCGACGTGGGCCTCGCGCTCGGCACGCTCTATGGCAACGTCTTCTCTCAGACCACCATCTGCCGCTTCGAGGCGCTCCAGCTCAGCTTCAAGAACATGTGCAAGCTCAAACCGCTGCTCAACAAATGGCTCGAAGAGGCCGATTCGTCCACAGGCAGCCCCACGAGCATCGACAAGATCGCAGCGCAGGGCCGCAAGCGCAAGAAGCGCACGAGCATCGAGGTGAGCGTCAAGGGCGCGCTCGAGAGCCACTTTCTCAAGTGCCCCAAGCCCTCGGCGCAGGAGATCACTTCGCTTGCGGACAACCTGCAGCTCGAGAAGGAGGTGGTGCGCGTGTGGTTCTGCAACCGGCGGCAGAAGGAGAAGCGGATGACGCCGCCCGGAGTGCCGCAGACGCCGGAGGAGGTGTACTCTCAGGTCGGCAATGTGAGTGCAGATACCCCGCCCCCCCCCTCCATGGACTGCAAACGAATGTTCACAGAGACGTAGAGCAGCGTAAAAGACTTAAAAAGACAAAACAAAACAAACAAAACAAACAAAACTATTTTATATAAGAATAATCATACAGACTATCACGCGAGATAGCCAAACCATTTTGATACTGTGATTGTGAGGGAATATGAATGAGACTGCAGAGATGTATTATATATTTTTCACCAGAGAGAAGAAAGAAAGAAAGAAAGAAAAATGCACCCCTTTTTTCCCCAATCCCCCCAAAACCGCCCGCTTAAAAGCTTTTTTTTGCAGGCCCCATCCAATGTCTTAACCTAAAAGGTTGTGTCTGCTTTTTCTTTCAGGGACATTTTTTAGTAGATTACTTAAAAGATGCAAGTTTATGTGGGCCGAGCGAGCCGGGCGACCAGAGGGTGACAGCTACAAGTTCGTTCCATCAGGTAATTCTGGCGCATTGACTTCAACCGGAAAAAGAAAACAAGCATTTAGAAACCTTTAACAACCCCCAAACACGAACACCACCACCAAGACCTCTACTCCCCTCCAGCCCCCAACCCCAGCTGACACCCTTCTACATGTGCTGCTTTCGAGAGGCAATTTCTATTTGAGGAAATGATGGGACATTAAACCTCCCCCTCCCCCCAGCACCTAGACCATCACAACCACCAAGACCGCGACCAGAATCAAGACTACCAACACTACCCACTTGGCCAAAAAATGGGGGTGAAACTAAAAGTGACAACTTACAGTGGCTTCCAACTTCCATTTTTTGCAGAGAAGACTGCATGGGTTATTTTTTACACAAAAAACATACAAAACAAAAACAAAAAAGAGGAATAGATTTTTTCCTTGCCTTCCAGCCCGAACAAACAACAAAACACCATGCCCTCATTTTTTTGATCTATAAGATCTATGTGAGAAGTGATTTTATGTAAAGGAACTGAACGTGACACGGATTTTTTTCTTTTTTGGAAAAAAAATAACAAAAAAGTCAAAGACATTTCCTAAAAAGAAAAATGAGTGACAATTCCTCAGCTGCACTTATTTGAAATCCTCTGCGAGAGTGGAGGGTGAGGGGCAGAGCTGTGGATAGCCCCAACACCCCCACCCCCCTCACCCCTTTCCCAATGCTGCCATTTCCAAGCAGTATTTCTTTGGTAGGTTTTCATAAGCGAGACTGTGTAAAGCTGGCAATATAATAGATTTCATTAGATCAGATGCTGATCGGGATGATTTGCTTTATATTTTTCATTCAAATGCTTCGTTTGAATATTTTATTCGGGATACATATGGACTATTCCAAACAGTAATTTATTTCCCCCTCCCCCAGATTTGTGTAAAATGTTCTCTACCCTGGTTTTGTTTTTTCTTTATTGTTGAATTTCTTTTTTGTTTAGTTTTTTTTTCTTTATTTTGTATTATCGTTTTTGAAAGGAGCACAAATCAATACGAGCTGACTTTGGCAGTAGGTAACAAGGGTATTTTGATGTGATGATTTGGATTGTAATTTAATTTTCAGTAGTGATTCCATAAGAGGTGATTGAGAACAATAAATTTGTTAGAATTAAAAAAGTGACGATGGTCTGTTTAAGAGAGCGTGGTTTGATTTATTATTATTGCAATTTTGTGGGAAAATGTGTATTTCAGGCTCTTTATTACATTGCATTATTATTATTATTATTATTATTATTATCATTATTATTATTATTATTATTATTATTATTATTATTATTATTATTATTATTATTATTATTATTATTACCACTATTACTACTCCTACTACTATTATTATTATTATTGATACAATTTCAGCAGCCACAACTGTTATTTTTGTGACGATGGACAAAACAAACGGTTCCTCCGGTGTGTAAGGAGTGTGTGCAAATGCAGAGGCCTGGTGCAGATCCACCGAACGTGTCTGAGGTTTATTTCTGTGTGTGGAGGGGCTGGTTGTCCTTTAAGTGGGCCTAAAATCTTGTCGTTTAATGCTTGCTTCCTTTCATGGTGCTTTCTTTCGACCACCTTGCACCTGAGTCATTATTTTTGTTTTCGTAATGACAGATGTCAAAGCTAAAATCTTGGGATAGTGAAGATGCAGCTGCACGACTCAGAACACTAAACAAAAACGTCCTACGAATTTGATGCCTAGATTTATTTTTATATTTTATGGTGGGACAGAATGTAAACAATGGATGCAAAACCTGCAACGAGTGGTAAAGTTAGGGATACCCCCCCCCCCCTCTCTCTCCTGAGGAACTAATAGGCATGCTTGCGGATGCCCTGCTGGCCCACTGATCAGAATAAAAAGCAGAGCAGGCTTGCTTGCTTTACAGGCGTGAGGAGGTTTTTTATTTTTCCGTCGGGGTGTTTGAGTCACGTGACAGGCTGTCCGTCTCATTTCTTTGGTTTCCGAAATTTCAGCTGTTTTGCGCCTAAAAGCGTTACAATACTTTAGGGATGGTGCCAGAACTGATAAAACTGTATAAATACACATAGTTTCACAAAGACGAGAACGACTCTAAACTAATAGAATTAGCTTGTTGTTATTATTGTTGTTGTCGTTGTCGTTGTTTTTGATATTATTATTATTATTATTATTATTATTATTATTATTACTACTACTACTACTACAACTACAAAATACTACTACTACTGCTACTACTACTACTACTTCTAATAATAATAATAATAATAATAATAATAATAATAATAATAATAACTAACAATGATAATAATAATAAAGTGTATGGTATCGAATATAGATTAGGACGTGCAACCTTATTTCTTTATAATGGACAGATTCTGAAGGGCCATAACAGTTTATTGCCGTGGCAAAAATACTGAGCAGTCGCGATTCTTGGGAGAGAATTGTTTAAAATAAAAAAAACTGGGCCTCATTCATTCTGTTGAATGAAAAAAATTTAGTTTCGGGTAGAGGCTTTTGTAAAGCAAGAAAGCCTGTGCGAAATTGCTTAGCCCTCCATTTTTCCTTCCGGAGGTCTCCTCTGTCCAAGAATTTAAATTTCGCGGATGATTTGCCATATTCCCACACACGGGTTACTAAGCAACAGAATTCAATCAATGTTATAGAAAAACGCATTCCCTCTCTTTGTCCCCATAAGAAGGGTGGCGGGCTGGCATTCACACTGATTTGGTATAACCTGAATGGGTGGGGGGGTGATTGGGATTTATATCATCTGGCATTCACCAAAAAGTCCCGGAGGATTCTGGGACAGGCCGCGTGACCTTGTAGGTTCGAAGTATTTCACGTGGTAATTGGTGGGTTTGGTACATGAAATGTGGGCTTCTGTTTGTTTTGATATTGTTTTGTTTTTTAAAATATTACTATATGCAATTTACATTTAATGCTATTTAATGCTATTTATGCCATTTACATTCGGCACCAAGTTCAGGATGGAGGGCAGCTCGCCTCGTGCACTGTACCGTGACCGCACCTTGAGAAGTTAAGATAAAGTCTCCTGGCAGAGCCACTCCAGAAAGTAGGAACTGAACGTGTGGTCATGATTCCTAAGTAAATTGTATGGTACTTGTAATTCATACTACGATGAAAAAATGCTGGGAAAATAGAATTCGCTCAGGTGAATTTCTCAAAAAGTGACGTCATTTGAATGAAACGGGTTTTGGCTGGGAGGGGAGGACGTTTGTTGCACTTTCGTGCAAAAACTCCCAATACGTGCATTTATCGGCGTGTAGTGGTGGGATTAGAGCGCAACGCTCCAATATATCTATCCTAAAGACAACACACTGCTAACAAGGACACGCCGCACCTTCAGCGGGCCACGCGGTTCATTGCTAAAAAGTTGATCAGCACAACCACCAACATAAAATTCAAAGACCATAACAGTAAATGTGTAAATACATAACAAATAAACATAAAAATAAACACATACATTTGCAAGAACGTGAGTGCGATACAATGGAACGTTGGTGGACAAACTGGGTGCATTTTGGGTTCACTTCAATTTGTAAATTCAATGTTTCAGTGGGTTCTGTAAATGTTAGTTACTAATGAAAGGTTCCTTCTTAACTAAACTCAGAAGTCTCAGAAATCATTAGGCTCGCTTGACAGTCCTGGGAGTGGAGATCAAACCTGTAGGACGAAATCATAAAGACTACAGCATGCTTTTATCACGCGGGTCGACACGCTTTATTTTTAATTGATCTCCTCCACACAATAAGTCCTTTTTCAAGCAACCTGGTTTCTTGATCTGAATCTGTTAAATCTGTTTAGATAGATAGATAGATAGATAGATAGATAGATAGATAGATAGATAGATAGATAGATAGATAGATAGATAGATAGATAGACAGATAGACATAACATTACGAAAACAGTAATTAAACAGTAGTACAGCTTTAGGAAACGAACAGCGTTGGTAATGTAAAATGCAAATGCACTTCCAGTAACGTCATCTAGAAAAAAACTGAAACGCCAACAAAATACTAATAAAACATAACTTTTATTATTAGTAGTAGTATACTGTTGATGTGCTGTTGTGTTCTCAAAAGCCCAGCTTCTCGCACACTACTCGGTTAGTGCTGTTCAGGACTGCTGGGGGCCCCGCGGGGCAGGTGCGGCTGTACATGCGGTCTGCTCACCATCCGGAACGTTAGTGCTCCTCTCTCAGCCGTTCACAGGTCAGTATCCCCAAAAAACAGAACAACAATCAGAAAATTCGAGTAACAGGACGGTCTACATCCACCATCCACTCTGGAGCTGCGGAGTGTGCGTAAAGAAAAGGCAGACACAAGAAGCTCACACATTTAAGTAATATGAAATCTTTTAACTGTAAAAAGCTTTTATTACTGTATTATGTTGCAGACATCCATTCTGTATTTTCTTATAAGATCCACATAGATATGCGTGAACTACGTGTGTAGTTTTATATTGTGTGCACATGTGTGTGTTTATAAATTATATTAATTTAGAAAACATATTTGTCCTAATGTCATATTTCTTTACATGTACACTAACGGGACGTGCGCGGGCATCCACCTGTCCACAGGTACATCCAGCGTGACCTCTTGAGCTCCTGCGAGCTGACTTAGGTTGAGGGTCGGTTCTCTGGGGCGCGTGACAGTGGTGCTGTAAGGTGTTAAATAAACAATTCAGGATTGTTTCATTTCACTTTCACACGCAGGCCACATTCACAGCTTTACCATCAACTTTACCATCTTCAAACTACTGCAGACTTCTGATGATGATGATTATTTTTTATTTTTTAGGATTACCCTTACACTGACACTTATTTATAGTTATTGTTGTTGGCGTAGTTGTAGTATATATACGCTTTTGTTGTATTATTATTATTATTATTATTATTATTATTATTATTATTATTATTATTATATGTTTTCCCATTTCCACCAGAAACGTTAATTACGTTAATAAGTGAAGAAGGTTGTCAAACTGTGAGTTGAAGCTCGGCTGCATTATTACCATGAACCCACGATAAGCGTGATGTCATGATTAAACTACGATTGTTTTTCATTTTGTCTTCTTTAGGGAAGGTAGTTTAACTTTCCGAAGATGCCCTCGTGACTAAAGTGCCTCAGATTCTCCGGAGTGTTTTCAGTAGCTTCCACGGCTCAACAGCGCCACCTGCTGGACGAACCTTCACTACAGTTCTCCAGTCTCTCAGAAGACAGGCCTCTGCGGAGACTGCTGCGTGCACATAGTCATGTGTGTGTCGTGTAATTATTGTTGGACAGAGATAAAAATAAGGTTTATATTATAACGTGAAATTGTGCCGGCTGAAACTTATTCTGATGCACATTTGCCTAATTCATTTTCTGCCTCTCATAATTTGGCTAAAACACCTTTCTTAACAGATGGCAGTTTTAATGATGATTTATTGTTGATTCGTTTAATCTATTCTTCTTCTTCTTCTTCTTCTTCTTCTTCTTCTTATTATTATTATTATTATTATTATTATTATTATTATTATTATGATCAAACTCAACTTGATGATAAACATGCATGAGCATAACTGCAAAAGCCAGATGTTACCCAAGGGGCACATTCCCTTTCCACAGGCCAAACAAGATCTAAACTCTTCTATATAAACTCTTTCCAGCATTCCCACAGGCCTACCAACAGCCGCAATCAAAATTACAACTCTGATAATGGGGGACCCTTTTCTAACTGTAAATTTCTCACAGCCACACATTTATAAAACAACAAAATCCAGTGCCACCACATTCAGGTCTCAGTGTTAACAAGATAAAAACACATAGACAGGGCTCTATTTATATGACCTGAGAGAGAATTCTCTCAGTGTGACACCTCAAGACTGTTATTATACCTAAACAAGTGCAATCAAAACAGTATAAGCAGTATTATTCACACTTTTCCCTGTCATTTGAGAGGACTTTGAAAACATGACATGATTTGGACTATGGGCCCTCAAGACACACACACACACACACACACACACACACACACACACACACACACATATGTACAATAAATAACATATACCAGGGTGTTTATGAAAACATGATAATAATAATAATAATAAACAAACAAATAAAAAAATAATAGTTAAAATAATAGTGCTCAGCTGAAGGAGACATAAGTGAGCATGGCAAGTCCAGTAATAATAATAACAATAATATTAATAATAATAATAATAACAATAATAATAATAATAATAATAATAATAATAATAATAATGACCATGAAGTAGCTACTATTAATATTGTATACAGGTCTTTATCAGAACAGAGAGTACAGTAATGTCACAGTAGCTGAGAGTCCAGACAGCTGAATATTAAAGTGCGTGTTCCATCAGGTGCTGAAAAAGTTGCTAACGCTCTGTTGCGCATCGCTCCCCTCCACAGCCTGACCACAGAATAATGACCCATAACTCGATCCCGGAAAGGTTAAAGCCCATTAGTGAACCCACCTTTTCTTGTCTTTATCGGGAGTCATGCTGCAGCCTCTCCTCGGCGCGAGAGCAACAGGTAAAACAACAAACGCACCAAGCCTCGAGTTCTGCTTCTTGAAGAATAAAGTCCGATTCCAGGGGAAGAGAAATAAAAGTGTCCGGCTGTACAGTCTCAGAAACACTGCCGAGGATCGCACAGCCGCTTAAAATCATCCAAGAAACCAGTTCGCGCTCGGTCCCGCAGCCAGCGCGCGTACTGCAAGTCTGAAAGAACTTTGTACTTCACACGCGCACACACACACACACACACACACACACACACACACACACACACTCCAGCGCCGCGCTCAGCTGGCACAGCTCCAGCAGCGCGATCAATCAGCAGTTCCCTGATTGGCTGTTTGATCGCCCACTACGCCCACCGCCCCGCCCACCCCTCACATTAGTTTTCTCACATCAGACTAGTAACCTTGAGCAGTGCAAGAACCGTCCAGGGTCCCTCCAGAGCAGCTGCAGAACCACTCACTAGTGCGAGTGCAAGTGTGAAGAACATCATTACTTTTTAAAGATCACATAATAGAGAGATTGTATAACAATTTGTGTGTTTTTTTCCAAAGAACTGTGCTCCTAACCACATAGTAGTGTGTGTAGCAGTCTAGGGATAACAGTGTGGTAGTTTATCAGAAGGTTCTCTTGTAAATAGAAAACCAATGAGAACTTCACATAATAAGACGTTTTCATATCAGTTAAAGGCTCGTCCTACAGGAGAACCACTTTTTAGTGAATGTGCAAATGTGAAGAACATCATCAGTGTGTAAAGACTGCATAGTGGCGAGGTTGTATAATAATGCAATTTTTTGTATAATAAAAAAAAATGACCAATAACCATTTGTACTTTTAAGAGTGTGTGGTAAGAGTCTGGTAGTTTATCATGCAGTTCTGCTTCAGCTTCCCTGTGAATGCAGTAAGACATTTTCACAGCAGTTAAATAACAGAGAGATTGTATAGAAAGCCCTAACCAAGAACCAGATGAACCTTAAAACTGTGTTAATCAGTGTCATGCTAGCAGTGTAAAGGGCATTTAGCTGACACTCTTTTCCAGAGCACCTTACAATCATCAGTTACAGGGACAGTCCCCCTGGAGCAACTGAGGGATAAGTGACTCAAGAACACAATGGCAAAAAGTGGGGGAGTTTGAGCCGGCGATGTTGTGGTCATTGGATTCACAGGCAAGTGTTTTACACACTAGGCTACTACCAGTGTGCTAGTTTACCATGCAGTTCTACATCAGCATCCTGTACACAGAACCTCACCTAATGAGATGTTTTCATATTAATTAAACGTTTTTCTTGCACAAAGATGTCATGTCATGGAAATGATTGGTTCCCTTAATGTTTCAAAAATTGGTTCTTCAGAATCAAGGAGCTTCCACATAATGGTGGTGGCCTAGTGGGTAGGATGCTTGCTTCTAGACCAAAATGTCATGGGTTCAAATCCTATCTTCAGCATACCATCACTGGGTTCCTGATCAAGTCCCTTAACACCAAGTTGCTCCTGGGAGTTTCATGAAGAACATTATTTTCACAGAGCATTATAGATACAATTAAAAATGAAGTGTGTTCATTTTTTACTCATTTTTGCTAGTATGTGGGCTAAATTTTGATGTACAATATCACATAACCGAAATGAACATTTTTTTAAAAAATTAGAGGATCTTTCAGACTCTGATAATCAATAAAACATTTTTACTCCATCTTTCCGTCAAGCCTGGTACCAAACGATTCACGGACAGATAGTTGGGGACCCGGTGGTTTGGGACCTGTGTGCTAGATGATGAAAATAATGTGAAAGTTGAAGACCATATGTGTTTTTTCTTACTTGACCTTTAAGGGGAAAACATCAAACTGCACTGGTCCCCGACTCCTGTTTACCGGAGGCTCTGCTGTGAAGGCAGTGTGCACTGCAAGTGAGTTGTTTTTTCCTTTGACCTTAAGGAAATTATGAATAGTTCTGTTACAATAGACACAGGTGACGCTTACATTTTGTTGTCCTGCTGGTGTCTTTATTGATACTGATCTCCGACCTGTACAGGTCAGGCCGCTGTGCTACAAAGAATGATCTCACATGTTTCACATTCCTGCCAGGTTTTAGATATGAAGCCCTGCAGTGAAAAATCATGCCGTAGGACAGTGGGGAGAGTCTTTTGAGCCTTTTTTATTCTCAGGCCGGCTCTTGGGAGCCTTCTGCTCACCGTTGTCCAGCTTTGGCCGGATTATCTGATTCGCGGTGAAATGTGAAGCCTCTGTCCTCATTAGCTCAGATTCTGTTTTCGAGTAGACTCTGCGTTGACATTTCACAAAGTAATTCTGATTATTCAACTCAAGGGTGTCCCACCAAATGAGGACGGTGTGACATTTCTCATGCCTGGGGATGTTTGAGACCTCTATTGAAAGGGTTACACTTGACAAGCACAATTCTTCATGCGGCCGGGATTCAGTCACGGCCGTCTAAGAAGCTGAAGGAGCGCTTCAAGAATTCCCCTCCTCTCGTTCCATGTTACATGACGTTTATCTTGCTCAAGACCTCCTGATGCTTGAAAAGAAGGCCACAATGAATGCTGCATATTATGGCATACACAAGCCTATATTTGCTGCAGATGCATGAAATCATGGATCTCATTTCAAGGCACTTAGACATGCTTGAAGTGGACACAGTTTTGCCTGACAAAAAACATCTACTATCACATAAACACATTTTTTTTTGACTTACATTGTTTCTCTCTAGGGCTTATGTATTGTTGGGTTAGGCGTTGGCTAGTTATTATTTGGACAGTTGTTGTATAGATGCTCTGAC
>JBBPDB010000108.1:3851161-3863038 GCA_037974465.1 Brachypetersius altus
TATTATTATTATTATTATTATTATTATTATTATTATTATTATTATTATTAGTAGTAGTAGTAGTAGTAGTAGTAGTTCGTTGCTGAAGTATAATGACACTAATAATAATAATAATAACAACAATAATAATAATAATAATAATAATAATAATAATGGTTGACAAAAAATATATGTGCACATAAGTTCTCTTAAAAAGATTTACTGTACTACCGTATTATTTCCTAAATTATTAAATAGGTCCAATCAAAATATATTTTACTGTAAACTGTAAAGGAAATTGTCACATCAGGTGGTAAACTAGAATGCAACAAACTTAGTGAATTTTGAATGAATCACTGGTTCATTAAGGAGTCCAAATAGTCCTTAATCTAAAGTAACTGAAGTGGACTGAATGATCATAGGCTGTCAGTTTCACCACAATCGTATTAATTCAGGGCAAATGTAGGATCAACATATGAAGAACTAGCCAGAACTAACCAGCTTTGGAACAGTTCACTGCTGGGCACACAGTGTATAAAAACACAAAGATCATTGTAGGACCTCAGAGGCTTATACTGTATTCCACTAGGAATCACAAAAACTGTCTTCCAGTCTACGCTGTGTTTAAGATATGGTTTCAATCAGAAGCATTTTATTTTTAAAACAACTATTTTTGCAACAGATGCATGTTCATTTTTCTCTTTCACTTTCCTAACATAGTATTTTCCACAAGTGTGTGGGTCCTATTTGTGTATGCATTTGTGTATGCATCTGCACTTGCATTTTAAGGCAGCTTGGTGACTGGAGATGATTTTTAACATGGTCTGCTGTAAATGTTTAGTCTGTTTGATATCCTGCAAAAAAAGCCTAGGAAGTGCTTGTTTGCTTTTACATTTTTTTCTAGAACCATGCCTCCAAGACAAGAAACATGTAGGAAGCTTTATTTGTTTTTTATGTATTTTTAACAAGGTAAATTGAGATACTTGGGGAAAATGAAATATTATGTAACCTTGAGATCTGCATAGACATCTGGAGATTTGAACGCTGAAACTGAAGAGAGTGGAATCTGATGTTCTCTCATGGCTTTCAGTCAGATGCCACTCTAAAGTATGGCAGCAGAAGTTACCATCTATACATCTGCTGAGAGACCAGACTTCAAACAAGCCCCTGCCATGAGCAGTGTTGCCTTGCTAAATGTATCAAATATACTATAAAATGGATAAGCCAACGGCCAAAGGCATCACACATGAACAGTTTTGGACAAGATTCTAGATTAAACATAGACATCTGAATCCTGTAAAAGACATTCCATTTTTAAAAAGCTGGTAACAGACATTAAGTAAAATGGTTATACTCACAGTGATATATGTAAAATTAACTACAAAGGTCATTTCCCTTTGATGGTGGCTAACTGTATAAAATCACAGAAATGCATTATTTTAGCACCAAGAAATCTTTTAGCCCGTTCCCCTCCAAATGTAGTCAATACTATAATGCTTGGAATTTGAGGTTAATTGTCTAACAGTTGACTTGGAGGTACAGGTAGATGCAAATACCATCTTGTGTTGTTTTGTAGAAGTTGAAAAAAGTCAGGTTCCTAGATCCAGATTAGGCCTCAGCTTAGAATAAATGGGATCTTAAATAGATACAGTTGGCATTGCAATTTAGGCTAAAACTAGACTTAATCCATGTCCACAAAATCCCTGCATATTTTATTTTTGAGGTTATACTTCAGTTTGCAAAGAAAAAGAGGTTTGCACTGTTTTGTCTTTGCCTATGGTCCCACCCTTAGCTGAGCTGCCAGCTTGCGTCTGGTCCATCCCCCTTCCGAGGCCTACCAAAGCTCTATTAATCACTCAGATCTGAGACTTCTGCATGGCCTGTCCTCTGCCCAAATGTTAAGCAGGATTGCTCACGTGTGAGAGGAATAAATTTAGTTTGGGCAAGTATGGATAGGCGGGAATCGATGATGGGTGGCCTCATCCTCTAGAGTCTACTGACATCTCTAGACACACACAGTGGCGCCCTGCCAGCGGAGGTCAGCCGTCCCGGCAGGCCGCTCTCTCACTCCGGCCACTGTTACCAAGGTGACAGCATATCAGGGAAGTGGGAGCAGGCGTTCACAGGGAGCCAATGCATCACCTTTCCTTGATGGATTTGTCAATAGTGGTTAAGGCAGGGGAGGGGTAGGCAGCATGCATGTCCCAAAACACACAAACACATGCACACACACACATACGCAAACGTAAGCACACAATTGTTTTCATACCATATCTGGACATGGGGCCATATATATTGTGTATGTTTTATAAGTATTCTAATTGCCTATGGGTAGTACAGTTTTCTAAGCCAAAATCAATCCATTAACTTAAATGAATCTCAGGATTTTTAAGTTAGACCTGTTTTTGTTGTGAAAGTGACCAGACTGTCTTATGTGCACCACAGCACAGTGTGAACAGCACGATATTCTGCATTTAACCCATTCACCAAGTGAAGCAGCAGGCAGCCAGGAACACGGCACCTGCGGAGCAGTGTTTGGGGACTGTTCCTTAGACAGTACCTCAGAAGTGCTTAGCCTACAACTTCCTGAAGAACCTAAGATACCAGCTGCCCCTTAGATTGTAGATTATCCAGTTTTCCTGATTGTCCTGAATTGTAAAGAAAACAAACACACATGCACCCAAACAAACACACATACACACACCCACAGATAGTCCCAGACCTTACAGCAGAGCTGATCCTGCTGCTCAGACACACACATGCACTTTCTGCATGGATTAAGCAATATGTCTTACCACAAGCTGGTTGATAGGCCCAGAGTGTGCATGTGTGTGTGTGTGTGTGTGTGTGTGTGTGTGTTCAAGAAAGAGAGGGTAGGAAGAGACGCCTACATGGGGCCTAGCTTCTAATTAACCAGGCAGGGATTTGGGGTAAAGAGTAGCTGAGCTCAGTGGGTTGCATTGTAACCGTTTTCAGGTCGCAGAGTTTAATAGATTACTAATAATTAGGTGCCGGTATTTCAGGTTAGGCATTATTGCCAGAAGCCAATAGATAAATCATGGCATACAAGCCTGTTTTTAGGTCAGCTTTCTTCCCCGCAAGTTAAATGAGCCAAAGTTTGTAAACTTAGAGAGCTACTAGGAGGAGCATCAGGAAAGGTAGCAGTGGGGAGTCAACAGGTTAATCTTGTTTGACAACAGAGTTATCATTTAATCCCTAAATTAGTCTGTTATTAACTCCTTTTGTCCAGAAACTGAATTTCACCTGGTTTGGAGGATCCTCAGTAAAACTATTCCTATATGTTGATTAAATATATTTGAATTATGCAAATTACGCAACAAGAAACACAATGGAATTCCTTCTCACAGGCAATAGAACTTGTCAACAATCATAAAAGTGTTTTTATTGTGATTTTTTATTGGGGTGTAATCCTGACATCCAAATACTCCAGTTGTTCCTTTTATCTCAGTTCTCACAGAGCAGGAGTTTCCGATTCCACCACTCATTGCTCATTAGCAGCTCAACAGAGAGTCACAATAGTTTGCTCACAGAGAGCTAACAGGGGTCTAGTTCTGAAAACAGTGTTATAAAGAAATACATTTTAGTTTATTGTGTTATTTAAATCAATGTCGAGGGATTGACATGCAAAAATTGGCGTATGAGGTATGACAAATGTGCACCAGCTTTTTTAGTAACTCTAGTAATCTCTAAGTACCAAAACTCAGGAAAGGAAAACATTAAAAAGAATAATGACGTTTAAAAATATGTTTAATGTCGGTCTGTGGAGCCTTGCTTCTGCACCAATTCAAATTCAGTCAGAGCAGGTCTCATGTCAGCGCTTCTGTAACTGCGTGCCCCGCCCCCTCTACTTCACGGTCCGCCCTGTGAGTTCCAGCACCCATGGTAAGGTAAAAACAATTCGAATTTGGTTCGTACCAATTCATCATCTTAACAAAACATAACATGCACATAATTTCACAGTAGTTACCAAATATTTTATAACTGCTCATATGTCTATTACTGCTCATACGAGATTTAAAATGTTTAAATAGTTACTACTACTAATAGTTACTAATCAGGTATATGCAAACCGTAATTAGAATAGAAACTTATTACATTCTCGCATTCAAATGTTACTAAACTGTTTAAAACAAAATAAAAATTGTTTGGAAAGCTTTTAGAACTGGACATTTTTGGTACATTCATAAAGATATATGCACTCCAAGAGCAACACAGCCAAAACAGCCCTCATTAGAACCAGCACTATTTGTTCATCATCATAGCTTCTATTCCCTTCACCACAAAGCCCTGCATCAGCTCACCCTGCCTCGTGCCACTCCTAATATGACAGTCATTAACCTGAAATTATCTTCAGATATCACCCACTAGGCTCCTCCAGCCAGGGCAACAAAGGAGGGAAACTTTGTTGGAAATCTATTTCCGCCTATGTAGCCATGCTAAAGCTATGTGGTTGCTCCCAAGTCATTAAGGGCTTTATTCCCTGAAATAATAGTAATTAATTGGTGTAATACACAAAGGACATAATTATCTTTTCTTTCTGTACAGGCACATATTTAATTACCGTAATTGTTCCCCGAGCTTTGTTCAAAAGGGGTGTAGACTAGACAATCATAATGTATTAAACGCTAATCCCATATTTGATTTTCAATCAAGGGGGATATGGGTATCAAAGAGGGGGGGGGAAACAGAAACAATGACAGAGCATGCTACGAT
The DNA here is from genome assembly GCA_037974465.1 of Brachypetersius altus. NCBI lineage: Eukaryota > Metazoa > Chordata > Actinopteri > Characiformes > Alestidae > Brachypetersius > Brachypetersius altus. The sequence continues at coordinate 3,855,875 of JBBPDB010000108.1, forward strand.
TGTTTTAAAGTGTGTACTTTGTCAGAAAAAAAAAAGAAAAGCAAAAGCGCATTCCCTAGCTCAAGGTTCCGCTGGCTGTAGGTTGTCTTAACTGGCTGGGCTTTAGACGTGTTAATAACTGCCAGATTTAGCCCATTCCTTTGCAGTCCAGGAACAAAACTACTGATTAACAGGAGTTCCTGTGAAGTGCGGTGGGAGCGAGAGAGAGAGAGAGCAAGTGAGAGAAAGAGAGAGAGAAGCTAGGTTTGGGCCCCCCCAATCTGTGCCGAGAGGCCCGGGGGCAGCAACACGGCTCCTTGAGCTCGAGATAGAGTTTAATAAGTAAACAGAGACCAAGGAGGACAGCCACTCTGATCGGGAGCCCGTCTGATCGCCCCGCGGCCCCCCGCGAGCCCCAGCAGCTGATTAGCTCGGCCGATTGTACCTAGTAATTGCAGTGCCTTGACCCCCTCTAGGCAAATATTAGATTTTAGTGGTTTAACCTTTCGTGGTCTACGGCGGGCCTTAAATTGCCTCTGCAGATGTCGGGAAGGGCCATAGCAGTAGCTAGAGAGCTCCTGTCCTCTCATCAGACATGTGTGGAAGGTCTTCAAACTCGGGACCTTATTACATTCCTCTTGTTAGGAGGCCTCTCTCAACGTCTGATTGCTGCAGCCGTTATGCCAAATGATTTCTTCACTGATATCATCATCAGTGCTTGCTTTGTTGTTGGAAGTGTTTATAATTTGGTGGAGGCTTTTGATGCAGCTGCCACGCTAGGAAGGTCTCGACCGTCTGTGGACCATTAATTCATCTCTTTTGTTGCATAATCACAATTTCTTTCTCTATAGTAACATCAGGAGCCAATTATCTGCATGTACTAACACTGGAAAACGTTAAATATGTAAGCGGGATTTTTGGGGCGGAGAGCCGGTGGTGGAGGGACTCAGGGGAACCGCTGCTCAGACACTGCCCATTAGAGGCAAATGTGAATGGGATGAGGTGGTAGGAAGTTTTTCTTGGGTCATTCTGGACTCTTTTCAAAGTGTAGGGTTACTCTCGTCCTGTCTAGGGTCCCGAACCTCTTCCTCCCAAGCGGCAAGCAGCTGCATCCCACGGTCTCAGCAAGCAGTAATGACTTTCTTCCTCCTCTGCCCCCCCTCCTCAGACACTCACCTGGGGGAAAAAATAAGACTAAGATCATGGAGGAAAAAGAAAAAAAACACTAGTCTTTTTATCCATGGGAAGCATGGAAGGAACCCTTAACTTGTCTCACAGTGGAAACCCAATATGGCCACTCCTCTGGTGGGTGGGGGTCAGGGTGGAAGGAGGCCTGAAAAGTGGTTCCATCTGAGTGAGGGGGGCTCTGTAACAGGTACCTGACAGCTCATTACATGTGTGCATACATATATACCACGTGCAAATAAAATTTATATATATTTATATATGGTGAAATGTGATGGCCAGAGGAAGAAAGTAAAGAACACATGAAATAAAAGGGTTTGAATCAAGACGAGAAAGAAAGAAAGGACAAAACAAACAAAATGAATGAAATAAATGAATGAAGATAAAAACAAAGAAAGAAAGAAAGAAAGAATAAGAGAGAAGAGAACAATAAAAGGAAGAAAATTAACACAGAAAAAAAAACTTCTGCAAGAGAAGGAAAGAAAAAGAAGTAGAGGCTGTCTAAGAAAACATTCTGCTTGGCTGGAGATACATGATCATGTGAGCCGCCACAGAAGACATTAGCAGAGCTGGCATGGACTGAGCACTTGACTGATCTAAATCACTCCATTCTTCGTTATCAGCAGCATGTAGGGAGCGATACTCAGGTATTCCCCAGCCCCTCCCACACACTCCCCAGCTAAAAGCTCTAATATCTGTGGATGGCCGTGGCCACTGCCCAATCTGCTGCACCGCTCGATTTGTTTCACGCGCTGCCACAATTGCTTTGTAATTAGGCTGATATTGATGAAGCCTGATTCCAGCGGGTAATCTGTGACGCTTCGGCTTCTCCTTGCTCCTCAGCCAAATGTCTCTATTTATTACAGTGCTTTTGCTATCAATTAAAGGAAGGCAGATATGGAAGCTGGGAAAGCTTCACAGCAGGCCAACGTGAGGGACTGGTGTAGTATAACAAGGATATTAGAACAAGAAAAGACTGGATAGAAGTACAGAAACAGCCAACTTGTAAGGCCTCTTTCACAAAGATAAATAAGCATGATAAACATTTATTGCAGAAATACAGTATCATTTCAAGGTTTCTGAACAGATTTTCCTATATGCAGATTCAATTGGCACTTATGCTGGTTCCTCAAATCTTTTTGGCTGTCATGAACAATTCCAAGAAAAACCTTTAATTAAGTACGGAACCTTACACATAGATAACCACCTAAATATTAGTTGTATTACTGCCATTGATAGAGACCAGCATAACTAGCCTTGTTCTCAAAGGAAGCCCATGTAAGCATACATGCTCCCAGCTCTGTAGTCGAAGGCATGACCATGACTAAATTGGCAATGACTAAATTGAAAGGAAAACTGAACAAAAAACTTTTATTTCAAGGGCAGCTCATGGTCTAGTGGTTAGGAGGTGGAAGGTTGTGGGTTCAAATCCCAGGACTGCTAGTGGCACCGCTAAGTACTCTTGACCAAAGTACCATCCCCACGCACTGTTCCCTGGGCATCCCCTGTTGGTGGCAGCCCACTGCTTCATTTGGTAAATGCAGGGAAAGAATTGCACATTGTTCACATTGTGTGCTGTGAAGTGCTATAAGAAAACACTTCCATTTATAGCTAAACACTTATAATAATGTTTTTACTTTAAATTTTACTTAAATTAAGAAGTGAATGTATTGAATGTGAATGACAGATAATGTAATTGTTTGTTGTATTTGATTGTTAAATACGTGTTGAACTGTAAACCCACTATGCAGTTTTAGTTCCACATATGCTGAGCATCTATTGACTGCTGAACACTACTTGTTTCAGGACGACTACCAAAAATACTGATGAAGTCAGAGAGTACTCATTCATTATCTATCTACAGTGTCAGAATGACACCTAAGAACTAAATATAATATTGTTTTTTTCTGTAGTTTTCTTTTCAGAATTGCATTCAGTATTTTCCATACTTCTCCATACTTACTTTTAATTTTTATTAATTTAATGATTATATGCTGGTCCGCTGCCTACAAAATCAGTTGTCCTTGGTTAGGAGATAATAATTTCAATATTTTTACCACATGAAAGTGTACATTGAAATATGTATTCAAAACTACAAACAGTGAGTTTTAAAGAACATTTATTATTACTTTGTGGTAACTCAAAATGGCTAGAATATAACTGTTGATCACAATAAATACCAATATTACCTGTGATGTTTCATTAACCTCTTTTGTGCTCCTATTTTTCTTCCATCATCTAACTATAGGGGATGAGGTGTGTGTTCCCTCTGTCTCTCAATTCACTATTAGTGTATAATTGTTCCTTTGGCTTACGTAATTTGGGATGTACATAGTGCACCTACTACTTACCTACATAGCACATAGTATACAAAATTCCTTGTAGGTTATGTATCTCCGATGCATAAAGCCCAATTTAAATGACACAACAACATTTAACTAAATCCAACATTCACAACATTGCCCCCAATTCCAACTTTGACATTATGTAGTTATGGCTAGGCAGCAGTTATCAGTCCAATATACTGTCCAATATACCGTTTATAGTCTAGTTTACAGAAGAATTTGATCTATATTATTTTTATGAGAGGAAGGTCAGTGGTGAATTCTATCTCATTGCTACTAGTAATTATTTCTTTTTACTTATGATGATTATTAAGAGGTACTTTTATTGATGATAGCCTATTACTAATCCAACTTATGTATCTTATTGAATGTTTGCCACAGTGATCACAATTGTTATTTTTTATCTGTTCACATCCAATTTACATATTTCAGTCCAGTTTACAGAATAATATAATGAGTAGGTGGCACTAGGTGACAGTTTAAGATGATGTCATGCATTGTACATTGTTCCAACTGGTAATGGTTTATTTTTTACTATGAAGATTTGATATTTGACACTATGGGGATGGGGCACTTTTAAAAATTATATTGCTTAATTGTACCTTAGGCCTTTATTCCAGTGCTCAGGATGTTATTTTTTGGACCAAATAGTTAAATATATTTAGCCATTGACCGGAATTGTATGTTGTAATGAGACCACTGTCACCACCATCAGATTAGTGTCATCTCCGTCAGAAGGAGTTTTATTTGTTTTAAATGAATATGCTTCGAATGTTTCTTTAGTGCTGTTGAGTTATTAAAGTACTAGTCTCTTTTAATACAAAAATGTGTTTGTTAAATAAAAAAAAAAACATCTTTTTTTCCATTTAGGTTTAAAGTAAACATTTTATAATGTTAGATTGTTTAAAGGAATACACATACAACAGTAAAAAAAAAAAAAGAACAAAAGTGAACATTCAAGATTTAACAGCATATATGTGTACCATATAATGATTTTATTTTCAAAGTTAAAACCTGTTTTATCCAAATTCTCAAGAATCAGTGAAATATAGTATGATATCAGCGATAACTTCGGCAACCTCTCCATTAGGAAGAGTTTTAATAAACTGGATTAAGAAAGAACCGAAGAATGAGTCTGGCAGTAGGGGGTATTAAAATAGGGATGGGAAATTAAATGCTTATAGACTCAATGTTATATGTAGCATTGGGGACCTTTGTGTTATTATCTGTTAAATGTATATCTTTTGCTTTTTCAGACACTGAAATATTAATAATGTGTTCTTAATGAACACATTTACTGGAAATGAAACCAATCAAATGGATATTCGGAAATTCTTATAAACAAAACTGGGTTATTACAAACAAAAAAAGGGTTGTAACAAATGTACATTGTCTTAGGTGTGCCTAAACTTTGGGCTGGTACTGTAATGAATAAATAAAGAGATAAGAGGAAATATAAATGAGCCTAGTGTATTTGTCCTGGATTATCCTTTTATGTATCACTTGCTTGTCCTCGCTGTGTTTTTTGCCCTTCTGGGTTGTGTTGATTTGTGTGTGTGTGTGTGTGTGTGTGGATCTGTATTATTCAGTCGGTGTCTCCTGGGCCATGCAGGTCTTGCGTGAATTACCGCATGCTCCGGGTCTCTGGGTGGCTCTGCGCTGAGGCAAGGACACCATGTGGCCCTTGCAACATGTCCCCCGGCAACTTTTTCCAATCACGGCTTTCCCTCTCGCTCAGCTCTCCCCGCAGATAAGAAGCCAATCATGGCTGGCTTAGGCACATGTGCTGGTTCACGCAGGGCAGGGGCGCCAGGGAGGGGGCTGCATGGCCCAGGGGTAGGAACAGCTCGCTGGCACCCATGACAAAGGCACACACACACCCACACACACACACAGTCGAACATGCACAAACCCACATACACACACACACACACACACACACACACACATACATGATCATCACAACTGCATTTGAGGGTGAGAAATCTGTTGTTTCTCTCTTTCTCTCTCTCTTTCCTTCCCCTCTAGCAGCTGTGTGTCGATCAATAGCTCTCTGATTCACTGTGAGCAATGCATGTAACTGCCAGACTTCGAGACGCATGTGCGTTCTATGTCCTTGCTGTTTGTTTTTTGCAAACTGCGGTAACTGCAGCTACTCTTTCTGGTGTCCTTGTTACAGCACAACACATAACACCGTTTTACCTACTTACAAAAAATGAACAGTCTCTAATTTATGAGGTAGTTTTTAATGTTTATGGAGAGTGACAGAATATCAAAAATCATGTTACATAAAAGTTATTAATTGATTTCCATGACATTGAGTGAAATAAGTATTTGATCCACTACAACCCAGCCAGACATCTGGCTCCCACAGACTGGCCCATGTTGCAAGACCATCAGCAAGAACCCTGGTGAGAAGGTGACGACTGTTGGTACGATTATTCGGAAATGGAAGAAATATAAAATGACCACCAGTTGCCCTCAGCTCCATGCAGTACTTGCCTCATGAGTGAGGATGATCATGAGAAAGGTGAGGGATCAGCCCAGAACTACATTGGAGGACGTTGTTAATGATCTGAAGGCAGTTGGGGCCACAGTTACTAAACTACATCATAATGGATTAAATTTCTTTCACTGCCCGCAAGGTCCCTGTGCTCAAGAAGGCACATGTACACTGGCAAATCTTAAGTTTGCCAGTGAACATTTAAATGATTTAGAGAAAGTCTGGGAGAAAGTGCTGTGCTCAGATAACACCAAAATCGAGCTCTTTGGGATCAACTCGAGCATGTTAGGAGGAAGAGAAATGCTGAATATGACCTGAAGAACACCATCCCCACAGTCAAGCATGGAGGTGGAAACATTATGCGTGGGGATGTTTTTCTTCTAATGGTACAGCAACTATGAAACCTAAAGGATTTGAGAGTTTCTGTAAAGAGGAGTGGGCCAAAATCACCCCTGAGATGTGTAGAAACTTGGTGACTGACTACAAGAAATGTCTTACTGCTGTGCTTGCCAACAAGGGTTTCTCCACTCAGTACTAAGTCATGTTTTGCTTGGGTATCAAATACTAATTTAACTGCAAATCAATTAATAACGTTTATGTAACATGGTTTTTCTTGATTTTAGGTTGATATTCTGTCTCTCTCCAAAAAAATGAAACTACTGTCACGGTCTGGACTGGCGTTAGCCGAGTTTCTGGTTTTCTGTTTGTTTTCTGTTCCTGGATTTCTGTTGCTCTAATGCCAGCGTTGACCGATGTTTATGCTCTTGTGTTACGTTGTGTTTTTATGACCAGGCCCCTGAGTTATTTCTGTTGGTTTATGCAATTATGGGTGTAGGCCATTTTCAGAGCAAGAAACCTTAATGCCTGTGTGTTGGGCTGATGTCAAGTGAGAAACCTTATGTTATGTTTGGTTTCCTTACTGGTCATGTGTTTCTGTTCTGTTCCTGTTCCTGTTCCTCCCCTATGTCCCTGTCTAGCCTGTGTTCCTGTATGCCCTGTTCCCTGGTAGCCCTGTGTCCTGGTGGGCCCTGTTTCCTGGTGGGCCCTGTTTCCTAGTGAGACCTGTTCCTGGTGGGCCCTGTTCCTGATTGGCCCTAGTCCTGGGTGGCCCTGTCCCTGATTCACCCTGTTCCTGTTTGGCCCTGTTTCTGT
>JBBPDB010000108.1:3874836-3891772 GCA_037974465.1 Brachypetersius altus
GTCAGTTATAATCATCAACATTAAAGGAAATAAACACTTGAAATATATCAGTCTGTGTGGAATGAATGTATACATTATACAAGATTCACTTCTTGAATGGAATTAGTGAAATAAATCAACTTTTTGAAGATATTCTAATTATATGACCAGCACCTGTAGCACTTAAGACCTATGTTAGTCTGGGGGTGAGGCGGCTAACTTTTTAGGTCTAAAATGAGTTGGTCTTAACTTTTATGAAACTGTCTTACTTGCATTAGACTGGCCTATAAACAAACTTAAGACCTATCTTACCCCATAGACCAGTCTAAACTATTTTAGTGACTGAGTGCGGCCAGACAAGTATGATTTAAACCAGCCTAATGGAGTACGGGTGTTTCAGTGCTATGGAAGGGGCGAAAACCAGACTGGAACTGTTTATACAAATTATTATTAGTTAAGTGAGAATAAAATAGCAGAGAGGGTAGCCAGGCTTTGACCAGAACGGTGGGGATGGGGTCTAAAGTGTTTGACTTTCTGGCCGCCTTCTCCATTGCATCTCCCAGTTGACTCCAGTGTAGGTGGATATTGGGACAGAAATTGTTTGTGAATATCATGGAAAGAGAGGAAACCTACACTGCCGGGACCTCACAGATGTGTGTAGGTTGTTAGATGTGTGTAGGCTCAATCTCTGTTTATCTTACAGAACTAGGTCTGGCATTATATTATAGTTATTGCTCTCTTAAGAGAAGAAAAGAAAAACAAAAGCAAAAATGCTGTTCCACCTTGAGGATGCTGTTTAAAGTTATTATTTATGTTTATTGATGTGTTGAAATATATTCATTTCATCTGGGAACAGACCAATCAGATCCCCTCTCATGGTCATAATAGAAAAGAAAGGAAGATTCAATGAAACATTCATGGTAGCCCTTGTCTGTTCCATTTGAAGTTTTGCCTGTAAACGATATGTCCTACCAAATTTGACTCCTCGATGTTTATCCCTAAACTTCCCTTGTTGTTAATAAATGGAGTTCTCAACATGAGCGTGGATAAGAGAGAGTGACTCTTGCTGTGCCAGATGAGTGGGGGTCCATGAGCGGAAAATGGCTCGTACTGGGGGGCAGTGTGCGGGCACCGAACTGGCGCTGGCACCCATCTCACTGGCAGCCGCTTCGGCCGACGTGACGTTCCTGTGAATGCAATGAAGGTGTGAAACAGCTGCACGGTGAGCACTGCCAGCAGGAAGTAATTAATGAAGACAGCAAGCTTCACCTGCCTCCTCTATGCTGTCATGTGTACACACACACGAACACACACACAACCTCTTATCAGGTGGATTTGAGATTTTAAAACTCGGTGCCATTACCAGGTTTGTCTGAGATCAGAACCTCCACTGATCCTGAGAGGTGTATAAATTGAGGTTCTTGATGGTGTCAATATGATACCGGTATGGCATCTATCACTGGAAAAGTCTTTAATCTCTGGGTCAGAGATTTAGAAATGGCCTGTAAGTCATTAATATTAATGTCATTAATTCATCTTTGAAAAAAGTAGTTGTATTCCAAATGGATTTTGGAATGCAAATGTTCCTTGACTGTGTTTGTTAAGCAGGAACAGAGCTGGGCGCTGAAATGGCTCGTAAGTCATGGTAGCACCAGACCGTATTTAACTTTCATTAGCCGTTTTGCCCTTGTCATAGCAGACTGTCCGGCTCCTTCGCATCTTCCCTGTCTGCAGTACCACGCGCTGAAGTGTGCGTTTAAGTTACTCCACAAAGTTGAAAGGGGTAGAAACCTGGGGAGGGGCAGGGGGTGGGGGTTTGTTGGAGGTTTGCTTGTTCTTTATCACTAGCCTTGTTTGAAGTTTAGGCAGCAGGGCTTTGCGGAACGGTGTGATGAGGCTATACGTCCCTCAGGGAGTTGTGCCATATTGCCTTTCAGGGTATTAACAGGTGCTGCCTTCATCTGTCACTGTGTTCTGCATCTTCCCACCTACCCCCCTGTTTTTTTTTTTTTCTTTGATGCGTTTTTTCTTGCTTGTTTTCTTCCACACACACTCATTCTCTAATTTTGACAGTGTGATACATGACTGCATGTCCTTTTCCAGTGCATCTGTTGTAATCTCACATCATCCTCCTCTCTTTCACCTTTTTGATTTATTTATTTATTTCAAACTAGCTCATAAATAGCTCTGTTTGTATTATTTGTCCAAATACATACAGATATCTAAAATCATTTGTTTTTATTGGGCTCTGTGTAGACTTGGTTGAAATGATGATGTTTTCAGTAATTTTGTGTTTGTGTTTTTGCAGAGGAGCATAGCATACCTCTTTCCCTCGGCTCTGTTTGAGAAACGAGCGCGGCCTATCATGAAGGTAAGCTTTTTCTCAGTCTTTATGCTTCATGAAAACAGAAGCATAGAAATCATCTGTGTAATTCTTTTACATCTGTTTTACAGCACCCGGACCTAATATTTCCAAAACAGACAGGTACGTGAACAAGACCTTTCCGATGAATGAACTTTGATTAAAACCCTTTGTTATATCAATTGTTATAATAACAAATGTCCACATACTGTGACTGCATATGGTGGCTGGTTGACTGACAGCACATGTTCTCATGCAGCGGTCCAGTGGGGTGAGGATGGACGCCCTTTTCACTTCTTGTTTTACACGGGCAAACAAGCCTACTACTCCCTAATGCACGTGAGTTTCCCTAGAGCTCTCTGTCTCTCTCTCTCTCTCTCTCTCTCTCTGTCTCTCTCTCTCTCTCTGTCTCTCTGTCTCTCTCTCTCTCTGTCTCTCTCTCTGTCTCTAATCTTTCTGTTTTCCTTCTGTCTGTGTCTCTTGCTCTCTCTGTGACCTTTCTCCTTCTGTCACATTTTCTGTCTTTCAGATTTTCCATTTGTTCTCTCTCTCTCTCTCTCTCTCTCTCTCTCTCACTCTTTAACTCTCTTTAACTCTCTTTCTCTCTCTTCTTTTCTCTTTCTCCTTTTCTCTCGCTTTCTCTCTCTCCAACTCTCTCTCTGAGGTAAAACTATTCGTTTTTCTGTCAATCTAATCAGAGATGTTTTTAAAAACTTTAAGTTGTGTTTGTGTATCCTTTTATCTCTGACATTTATCTCTTCATACGACTTTTATCTCAAAACTTGCTTGTTATTCGGGTTGGGAAAACCTAGGTTGTACATGTGGGCATTATTTTTGAAAGAGTTCAGCTCTGAGATGCTGTCCAGAGCCAGGCAGATTGGCACTTTTGTCTCACAGGGGTTGCCTTATGAGTCTCTGCTTATTTAGGGTTGCCTAACTTTAACAAAAGGCAGGATTTTCAACAGTCAACAAATTACCTTGTTCTTCTCCCCCCAATAAGGCCAATAAATACATATTACAATATGCTGATAGTTATACAGATGATCAGTATTAAGTGGCATAAGGGTCTGTGCTAAGATGCCCCTCAGTCTACCTTTCAGACTAATCTAACACAACAATAAAACCAAAACGACTTGTCTGTGTAGTCTAGAGCATTGCTGTAATTTATGATGCTGCAGACTGGTCAAACTGCCCAAGCTGACACCTCTCTGTCACCAGAGGCGGCTGCAATGGCCATGTGAGCATCAAAACAGGACCATGGAACTATTGAAGAATGTGGTCTGGTCTGCTGAATTGCTGGCTGCCTATATGTGTCGCTTGTAAGAAAGTAGAGATGGCAGCAGGATGTACTGTGGGGAGAAGGCAAGTCGGCAGCTGGGGGCAAGTTTTCATGGCAGCCTTCTTCCCTAATGCAGGATAATGTGTCCTGCTTCACTGCAAAACATTTCTGGAAAAGTTTTTTTATTTGACGCTCGCATTTCACTTTGCTGCTTCTGGTATAAAGCATGGTGTCCGATGTGGGCTATTTTTTCTAGTGCTACTGTATTCGTAGCTTACAGTCTGTTGCAAGTCGGTTTCTCTTAAACCAAAGAAATCTATTAATTTATTTCATACTTCATAAATCAGTTTATAGATATGGTTATATGTTTGTAAAAGCTGATTATATTGATCTCTGAACTGTTTAAAAAAAAAAAGGAATAGATGCAACAAAAGGGTTTGAGAGGGCAAGAGCAAGTGAGAGAGGTGTGTGTGGTTAAGAGAGGAGATGTGGTTGTTCACTGTGACGGTCTTCTGTTTCTCCTCCCCAAATCGCATTTTCAGCGGGGAACAGCGCACACTTCACTAGGCACGCCTTGGCTTTGTGCTATTACAGACGTGTCTGTATGCGCTATTACAGGGGTACAGCTGTGCCTTAGGGATTTTGGGGACGGAGCCCTAGAGACACCAGCTCTTTGTCACCTCAGCTAATTCCTTTTCAAAGTTTTGGCTTTTGCTTTATTCACGCATATCTCCTCTCCTTCCCCTTTACCGTTTATCTTTCACAGCCGACCTTGGGCTAAGACGGGGCGCTGTAGTGTTGTCTGTGTGTGTGTTGACTAATGTGGCATTGTCCCCGGCTTGCCCAAGTCCCCCAAGCCTCCCCTTTGCCCGGCAGTAGCAAGGACCCCTGCTGTTAATTTAAATAGGTGTGTGTCAAATTGGCTGTGGCGCTCAGCATTCCGAGTCAACCTCAGAACAAGAGGAGGTGCCGCATGCCCCGAAACCCCACAGCAGCTGCAAAATAATGTACAGTTCCCCAGCCGTTGGACTGCAATATTTAACAGGGATGAGGAGAAAAGGCACACACACACACACACACACACACACACACTTAAACCATGTATGCACATTTATATCCAAGTTACTACTGTTGGCGTTGCAAATGCAAAGGGCCTAATGCTACAGTGCTAAAATGCTACACTCTTGGGGATAATTTTTGCCCTTCTGCTTAATTTAATAAGATCGGATAATAACATTATCTTTTATAAGCTGACTCTGATATTGAAACTGTGTTGCTCAATGGGGATAGATTTTTTTTTCTTTAAAAACTACTACTCTTTAAAATGAACTGATTTCCTTCTCAGACTCTCCTATATGAATTACAAAACCAATAACACGATGTCACACAATATTAATGTGCTATTTTAGGCTGGATTTCTTACAGAAATTGTTTCTTTTATTTTGTCTGGTATCCAATCCAGCAAGTTTACTTATAAAGCCCAATATCTTACACAAAGGTCATTCAATGTACTTGAAATGAATATAATATAAATAGAAAGCATAAAAATAGTGATATGTGAAAAATATGTGAATTCATAGAAAATCAATAGAAGGCTAAAAGTGCAATGGAATAGCTGATATTTCTCCATCTTCTTTTAAATAAGTGCAGCGTTCAGCAGATTTGATATTGATGAGCAGTTGTTCCAGCAGCGATAACTAAATCTAAGGTCTCCATCCATGGTCCTACCAGGATCTTAACATGAGTAGACATCTTAGGAGCCCTAGATTTCATGTGAGTGCTGAGATTTGAGCTTTCCCTCTTTATTTCCAAACACGATTATCTCTTTTGTCTTTATTGGCGAAAGTTTTAATGAATCCTGTTATTTACTTTATTGAGGCACCAGCACATTTGAATCTGTTGGGCCAAAATCTCTTAGTTAAAGAGCTGGATCTGCATAGTTACAGAATAATACAGAATAAACAGGACGGGCCCAAGACTGAATCCTTGAAGGACTCCATTCCATTTGTTCTGTTCCTCTCTGATTCACAAGTGCTGATCAAGCCGAAATATCCCTTTGGCTTCAGAGTACAACCTGAACCATTGGCAGTACCTGAATGCCTGGTCTAGTTTTCTTGTCTGTTTAACATTGCTAAAAGCTCACCAATACAGTTAAGTTCTTTTACTCTTAGGCAAACATCAAACAGTACCTTAACGAGCAGTTTCTGTACTGGGATGTTGATGGAAACCTGACTGATATCAGATAAACCTTTTGTGTGTAGGCAGTTAATTAAATGATTTAAAAAATGCTTTCTCTAAAATATTTATTTATAGGGATAAATAGGTCTATAACTGTTAAGGGCAGATTACGCATCTTCGGGATCTTCGTTTAAGAACTGTGGTTTTTATCTGTGCTGGAAGTTTAGTGAGCTGCTAAAAACACTTTTTAAAAAGTTTGTAAGTAAAATGTCCAAGGAACATGTTCAGGTTCAAACCTGGGAATGATGCACATTATTTTTGTGGGTAGACATAAAGTTCCAGGTGCTACTTGAGTGTATAGAACTAAAGCTTCTTCTAATATTTAGGATTTTATCATTAAGATGATGTAGTGAACATAAGTACACTTTCTATAACAGTTTGTTTTTTTTGCCACAAGGTGCTATAATGTTTACACTGTTTTTTTCCAATATATTTGGCAAATACATTTGCTTTTGCACCAAAATTTGCAGAAAAAAAGAGAAAAATCTGCATAGCTGTAAATACAGTTAAATGATTAGTTAATTGCATTACAGTACAGGTACATTATATTATAGCATATTTTAATACCACTAATTCTTGTTTCTATGGAAGTTTAAATGTTTTTCCTAACAACTACTATGATTGGAAAATCCAGACTTAAATAGTAATATAAGTATAGCAGGAGATATTCCTCACACAAGATTCCCCATGATCCACCCCCAACCCCCCCTCCTCCAATAGAGTTCTAATATGTGTATCATACATTCATGTATGTCTTGTTGGTAATGCGCCTGCACTTTATCCTACCTGCATACTGTTTCTACTGTTCTTACTACTTTTACTGTTTTTTGAGGGATTTTTTGGTCGGGTGTCGCAAAAAGCATTTCACTGCATGTCGTACCATGTATGATGGTGTATGGGACAAATAAAATTTAATGTTCTGTGTTTTAAAACCCATAGTAACGTGGCTGATCTTTTGCTGTACTACATGCTTACGATTTATTGAATATGAAAAGCCATAGTCCAACCTAAAGGGCCTTTTCAAAGCTCATTTCAAAGCTGCTGCTTTCTTCCACCTCGTCAAAGCACCCTTTCAGACGTTGTCAGATAAAGCAACCCCCCCTTACCTCTTTTTCGCCGCACCTATTTGAATTTCTCCAACTCCATTATGTGTTGGTGAACGTGTAATGTGCATTCCACTCGTTGTGTCGCCCCTCCCTCCTCACTACTCCTGTCTATTTCTTTTCTATTACCCCTCTCCTTTTTTCTGCTGAAAATTGGTTTTTGCCCGAATGTTTGCTTTTTTTGGCGAGTGTCGGTGGATTAGACGCACTCTATCAGGACAGAATTAAACAAACAGCTGTGGAATAATTGTGGGGGAAATGAATTCTCGCGCGTCTGAGGGGAAAGGGGCCGACGTGAGCTGCATGCACACGCACACACACCCCCTCACCCAGCCTCGCTCCGCTCCGCTCCACTGCCATGACGCCTGACGGGCACTCCAGGCTGGTAGGCGTGATGCCAATTTAGACAAGCGTGCCCGAGAACGGCATCCTGCTCCGCATGGCAGATCCTTCTGCCGCGAGGAGGGAGACTGTGTATGTGTGCGTGTGCCTGTGAGTATTCGAGAGTCTGACTGTGCGTCTGCCTGCATAGGAGTCTGTGTGTTTGGGGACCTGTGAGTCTGAGTGTGTACGCTATTGAGAGAGGGAAAGAAAGAATTCAGGCGGGTTACAAGCCAAGTGCTCGTTGGTTTCTGTATGCAGACCTTCAGCATAGTGTGTGTGTGTGTGTGTGAGAGAGAAGGAAGGGGGGAGGGGGGCAAGTGATAAAAAAACCCTTGCACTTTGTGCTTTTGATGTGCCTTTTTTCTATGAATTCTTGAAAACACACCATTATCAATTGCTATTTCCATTCCTGGCTGGTAAAAAGCTGGTTTTCTGGTTCACAATAATACATGATAATCCTTATTTTTTTTCCAGGATGCATTTGGGAAAATACTAGCAATTGAGAAATATCAGGACAACCTGAGGAATAAAGGACTTTTTACAAAGGATACCAAACAGATGTGAGTATAACGTTTAACAGTACTTGTGTCTCCTGATGGATCTCTTGTAAAAGTTTTAAAAGCATACATGTGTCTTCAGTTCTCTGACTGGGAGCAGGTGGCTGTTCAAAGAGGAGCTGGAGGAGTTACTGGTAGAGAATATCTCCGACCACAATGTAAGAATCTCCTCTTAAAAGCATTTACAGATGTTCCCATTTCTAAACTCACTAAAACAATTTATACTGCTTTTCCCAAAATGAACACAAGAGGGTGCTGTTTAGAAGTTTGACCTTCACTGTACTTACAATATATTTGTTGATGTTCTTGTAGTACGCTCGCTTTCTCCAGTTGATGGAGAAGTTGCTGTCCATGCCATACAGCTCGATGGAGGAGGAGTTTGTGCAGAAATTCCGTCTGAAGCTGGAGGTGCAGTCCAGCAAGCATGAGGTCCCTGCTCTCCAGCTTGATGAAAACGGAGTGGCCTTCAGCCAGGCAGATGGTACACACACACAAGCGTTTCCTTCATAACCACGCCCAGCTAATAGAATGTTTAGTTGTCCTTCCCTTTGGTAGGTTCATTAATTTATTGAAAATGGCCAGTGGAAGGAAACTTTATTCATTTATTTTTAAAGCCTACAGAATAAAATTATGAATGGAGATATAAAGCATACGGGTCATTCCATGGAATTGGAATATTTTCCGTCCCAGAGAAATACGTCATAAAATCACCATAATACCAGATACATGCATCATTTGAAAACATACCATTAGCATGTGTTCTGTCATCAATACTACCTTAACATTAAGTAAATTAAATATTATTGTCCATGTTGAAATGAGCATTTATGTCAATAAGGCAGGGATTTTGAAATCCTATGAAAGTTATTTTTGTTAATAGTAAAGATAAATTGTTGGAAAAATGATACAAATGTTCACATTTGTATATTGCTCTAGTAATCTCATTGTTAAGCAGTGTTTTAGCATGAACACAAGTCATCTCTATAAAATTTAAATCATTAGTGTCCCCTGATTTCAAGTCAACCCTGTCACTGACAAACCCCACCCCCACATAAAATAGTGGCACATTTCAGCAATGATATAATTTACATGAAGTTACATAATTTACAGGAAGAGGATTTCCAACATATAAAACACAAGTTTCTCTCTTTTGTTGTTTTATGAGATTGTTGGGGACAGCGTCATTCCTGTTATCCTGTTATTCCTGTTATCAATTTCTTACATTAATTAAAATAATATTTTTTGTATCTTGATATTTACCAAATCTATGAGTATCATTTCAAACTATGAAATCTGCTCTTGTGACCTTGAACATTAGCTAACTAGAGGCAAATTAGCTTGAAATCGTCAACCCTGTTACTGTCAGTTACTTTTTTACGATGACGTCATTAAATATCATACAATAAATATAAATAAATAGCCTGAGATGGCACCACAAACTTTATTGCCACTTTAGGATGTCGTCTTTTCCAGAGAGAAAAAAGATTTGAAAAAAGTTGAAAATGTACCGATTTCATGACCCTTTTTTTTCCCAGATTATTAATTATTCAATTATTTTAAGGTATTTTAAATCAAAACTATGTGATCCAAAGGGTAATTGGAATGTGATCATTCTCATTAATGTAAAATATCCTTGAGAGCCTCAAATCTAAGGTTTATAATGGCTAGTAAAATCAGTCTCTTCACACTCTTCACCTCTGTTCCCCTCAGGAAGGAGAAAGACATCAAAGGGCAGCATCATTCTCAAAGACTGTGGTTCTGGGAGCCTCACTGTCAACGGCAAGAACTACCTGATGTATTTCCCCATCCTGCAGGACAGGTGTTTATTTTCTATACACCTATCATGTGTCTACACTCACCTGGCCAAATTGACTGCCAGTCTAATTGCCATTATTTATTTTATGTACACAGCATATGTGCACGTTTCTACCAGCCCTTCCACTCTCAGCTCTTTCCATCAGTGAAAAAGGAAATAAGACCACCACTCTTAGCACAGCTGCAGCACTGACCAGGTTGAGGCACGATATTGTATGTTCTTTGTGACAGGCAGCAGGTCTGATAGGTCTGTTCAGAGTAATAGCAGGTCAAGAAAGTCTTTACATGGCAAATAATGTACTAGTAGATGTAGTAGAGTAATAGAAAACCAACAGACCAATTGAATCATTAATAGAAAGGGTCATGTTCAAAATACAATAAAAAGCCCTGCTTTATTGGAAAGGAGCTCTTGCGTGTAGTGAAGAAACGCATTGTGATGTGGTTAAAAAAAAAAAAAACCTGTTTTTTTTTTTATAGTGCAAACTCTAAACATTTTAAACTCAGCTTAATACATGAATAAAAGTGTAAAGTTAAACCCATATTTGTACTGTACAGTTTACACTGAACTGTAGCGCTGGCATGTAAGACTGTACTGTAATTCCTGCACAGGCATTTTTTTTGGTGTGCACTGTTGTTGGTATAAGCAGAGTGACTACAGTAATAATTGAATTGCCTCTGAAGTTGCCTGAAATGACTGTTACAAATAGAAGATGCCGCAAAGGTCCAAATGTTGCGAGAGAAAAAAAGGTATGGTGAAGAGGTTACTATCTGCCAAAGAATACACTGACTGGCCTGAAAACAAATGGAGCAAAATTTTGTTGACTGATGAAAACAAGATTGTTCATTATTGGACATGGGGCCACAGACAGTTTGCCAGACGACCCCAGACATTGAATTCAAGCCACAGTACACTGTGAAGACAGTGAAGCGTGGTGACGCAGGCATCATGATATGGTGATGTTTCTCTTTCTGTGTGGTTGGGTCTATTTATCACATACCAGGGATCATGAATCAGTAGCCGACTCGATGCAACACAGATGTGCAGCAGTTTCTCTGAAACGAAATATTATTTCAGTGATTCAAAGGAAAGGCACATTTAAAAAGCCTGAATTTTGGTTGTTTTTGGTAAAATGTATAGTATGGTCTCTTTAAATGACTCCAGACACCTATAATCCTGCTTGTGGATGCCTCTGGTCTCTCTGTTAGTCAGCCGTGCTGCGTCAGTAGTAGCCTTCACAATATTTAGCGCACACAGAGCAAAGCCTGTGCCTCCCAAACAGAAAATGTCAAAATGCAGCAGTTTTCCCTGTCCACACTGTTGCACTTCCCACTATTATTTAATCTGAGAGGAAAGTTAATTACACAGCTGAGTGAGTATTGGGACCGGCTCCGACGGCATGGCCTGCTCTTATCACCGCAGCTGCCTCGCACAGGCCTAACCAAGGGGACGAGTGACGTTTCTCAGTGTCAGCACAGAGAGCTGCTTCAGCGTCCCCAAACCAAGGGGCACGCACACATGCATAAAGCAAACTTGAGTGTTTTTGTACTTGCAGGTTCCATTTGTGTCCTCAGTGGCATGTCTGTTAAGGCTGGATTATCACATTGTCTCAGTATCACTGTGTCGGTCTCAAAAGGGGGTTTGGTGCAAGTGTAATGCACACAGAAGACACATTGAATGGTAGAATTGTGTTTCTCTCCAATGATTTTAATGCATTCTCTCTCTTTTTCAAGGTATTAATAGGACTTGCCTTCAGCTCTCCCCAAATTATGTGTCCTTATCACATTCATTCTCATTCTTTCTCTTCCTCCCAGAGAGCAGCTCATGTTCCCCCTACATTTTGTGGGCATGCTGGCGAGGTTTGATGTAGAGGCCAGCGTGGAGGGCGGTGGTCGTTCAGCCCAAGCCGGCGCTCTGAGGCTGGCCATCTCGCGAGCCCTGCTCAGCTTCGTGTCAGCTGGAGAGATGGAGTCCATGAGACAAGGTAAGTTAGGTGCTGATATGAACAGGCATGCCTAGGGATGCAAGGCTATGAAGAATAGATAACGGAGGTGTAATTCTACACCCTTTTCTTGATTTAGTTTGATCATTTTCGAATTATTTAATCAAACCAAGTTTAGCTGTTTTTTTTTTAGCTGAGAAAATGGTCATTGAGTGTAACTACTGAAACTGGCTGCTCCATGAAGGGCAAATACAAAATTGTAGGTCGTGACCAACAGTTATTTTTCAATTCAGTCGTTTTGGCCTCTGGTTGCTTTCAGCTGGCTTGCTGACGCCTGACCCCAGAGTCAAGGAGAGGAAGAAACCTGGCCAGGCTAAGGCTCGCAAGAAGTTCACCTGGAAGAAACGATGAGCAGCAGGGGGCGCCATGGTGCTGCTGTGAAGACTGGACACCACCACACATTTATTTATATACAGATTCACTGTATAGTTAAAACTGTTCAAATCTGGTCATTTGGTTGTCACCAAACACATTGCTTGGGTTACGTGTATAAAAAGTATTACTTTGTTTTCCAATAAAAACACTTGTTTTGTGTATTTAGTTTGTGATCATTCTTGTATATAGAACCAAATTGCTCTTTTAATCCCTTCTGTTTTCTCTACACAGCGATTTACTATCCCTGAATTCTTGACTGCATCAGACTTAATCGTTTTAGATTTTGTAAGCAAATTGCAATGTTTACACAGGGAGAACTTATAGAGTTTTTAAAAGGAGCAAATCACCCTGTACTGCAGGATCTTCAGCAGTATTATGATAGTAAATCCTTTCACATGTGGTCAGATGTTTCTGGGCAGAATACCATTACACACTAATTAAAGCAGTTATATATATTTTTTGTATTCCTCAAACTTAAGGGACATTTAAAGAAAGTCATCTTGGCAGAAATTGGGTTTTTGCCCATAATACGCAATATAATACAGTTAGAATTCTCGGTTGGGGTCCTCTCATGGTTGCACATTATTCATTTATTCATTTTTAAAAGCAGTACTTTTATACTGTATATCTATCAAACTGATTGAGGGGCATTTAAAGCAAATTGGCAGAAATTGTGTTTTTGCCAATAAAGCACAGAAGCTATAGTCTTTGAATTGCGGTTCTGTCCTGGTCCCAGTCATTCCATGAGTTTAATTCTATTTTAACTGCCACAACTAGACATTTTGTAGAAATTATTAACAGAAATTTGTTAAAAAAAAATTAATGATTTTGTTTTAACAAATTTCTGACAAAGTAGCTTAATATTTTTTTAATCACTTGTAAAAACAGATTCTTCTAGCAAACAGAAAGGGGCGTCTGAGTGGATTCGGATCAGAGAGTGGAGAGAATGGACTCAGCTGAGCAACACCACCGTCATTCATTACAGGACAAACGAGAGCGCGCGTGTGCTGCGGGGGCGCGCGCTCAGCTCACTGCGAGTGGGCACAGCGCAAGCGGTCTGGACGGATCCACTTCGTCTCGCTGTGTGATTTGATCTACAGAACCCAAGCGGATCTCTTTCCTCTCGCTTGGTGTGGGGTGGGGGATGAAGCCGCGCGACCATGGTGAGTACCGGATCCCAGTACAGAAATTATGGAGCAAATCAGAGCACTGGGCGCTCCGTGTTATCTACCTCTAGAAGGATAACTGAGTGTGTGTTTATTATGTAAAGCGTGAGAACTGCTCATGGTGGACCCTGCCTGCGTCTTGGATATTTTTTTTAATTTGTGTATGTATGTGCTTAAAAGAAACGAGGTGCAATCCCCCACGCAAACAACCAACAGGATGTGAGCATCCACGTTCCCAGTCCACCTGGGTGAAGGTGCTGGTGCTGATGCTGATGCTGATGCTGATGCAGGTCCATGAGCAGCAGCAGGCCTGCACAGTGCAGCTCCCGCTCACTTTACTGTTCTCAGTTCTATTTTTGGACGTGGCTCCCTTTTCTGGCGCCACAAGAGCCCGTGTTGCCATGGAGCCGTTTTCCAGCACCCACATTCCTCCACTACGCCAGATATCACAATTTTTATTTACCTGTTTTCCACCTTCTATGTCCTGTCTGTTTTCAGGGCTCATAACTCCTCTGAAGAGCTCCAGGAGTGCTCTCCGTGATGCTAAGGCTCATCATCACCATCATCATGGACATGGAGTACTGCATCCTTCTCTGTGGCCATGACAACAGTAAGCAGTCTGGAAGTGTGTTCAGCATCATCATATAAATGTGCTCTTTCATATTCCCATCCTCCACCTATGTGCTTGATCTCCCATTTAAAAAGGGATCATACAGGATCTGCTACATTCAGTAGTTGAGATCTAAACAGGCATCTAAACAGTGGTGTATTGTTGGGAATCAGATTTCTTTACAGTGGTGGAGACCAGAACCAGGGGTCTGCCTCTCAAATGTAGCCATTTTATTCACTGTACAAATCCAGTGAACCTACATGTGTCTTTTTAATGTAATGTTGGTGATGTACAATAGTGGTAAAATTCTTTTCAGGGACTAATTTTGCCTTACCACACCACCACGCATGTAACTTTCCACCCTGATATGGATTTAAACATTTTAGGCCAAAGGATCCTATGTGTCAGGTCCCCACCACTGTGGCCAATTCTGACTTTACTACGTTGTCAAGGATTTCCCATCAAAGCACTCTGAATGGTTTGTTTGCACCATAACCTTTTAATTGTGCGCTCAGTTTGTAGCAGTTCTTTAACCGATGCTGTCTCTTTCTAGATTCAGTGAAATGGACAATGTAACAAAGGAGGAAGGAGGCATCTGGATTGGAAGTGTTCCTGATATCCTGCGGCCGGATTCATCATCATGATTGCCTGCAACAGTAGCTCTGGATGTGGCTCACCAAATGATCACATGATCAAATGTGTGGCAAACATAACAGAGCTTCAGAGAGTCACAAATGGCCCTTTGCCCATCGCCCTCAGGGTCGCGCTCTCTGCTGTAATGGTGGTCATTATTGTTGTGGGATTCCTCGGAAATGGCGTCGTCTGCCTCATCGTCTACCAGAAGCCGGCCATGCGCTCTGCAATAAATCTGTTGCTGGCCACCCTGGCCTTCACCGACATCATGCTGTCTCTCTTCTGCATGCCTGTGACGGCTGTCACCGTTGTCTCAAACGACTGGCGCTTCGGGCCAGATTTCTGCCGTGTCACAGTAATGCTTTACTGGCTATTCGTCCTTGAAGGGGTGGCAATTCTCCTGATCATCAGCGTGGACCGCTTCCTCATCATCGTGCGGCGCCAGGACAAGCTGACCCCAAGCCGAGCCCAGCTTTTAATTGCTGGCTCCTGGCTTCTGTCCTTCTGCCTGGCCCTGCCCTCAGCAGCAAGCTGGCCAAGCCTGGGCTCTGGAACCCAGCGCTGTGTCCTGGGATACATCGAGTCCCTTCCAGACCGCAGTTACACGGTTCTGCTTGCAGCTGCCGTCTTCTTTATACCTGTAAGCATCATGCTGTTCTCCTACCTGCGCATCCTCAACGCTGTCCGCCGTAATGCTTTGCGCATACACAACCACGCATGCCCCAGAACTGACCAAGGGGGCAAGGCGGGTCTGGCTGTCCTGCGACGGCCCCTGCAGCTCAGCGTGGACATGAGCTTCAAGACACGCGCCTTTACTACCATCCTCATCCTTTTCGTGGGCTTCTCTGTCTGCTGGCTGCCACACACAGTGCTCGGCCTGCTGGCTGCCTTCAGCAAAAGATTCTACCAGAGCGCCGGGTTCTACCCAGCCGGGGTTGGGGCACTGTGGCTCAGCTACCTCAAGGCCGTGTTCAACCCTGCTGTGTACTGCTGGAGGATCCGCAAGTTCCGAGAAGCCTGTGAGGAGTTTGTGCCCAGGAGCTGCAGACTGCCCAGAATCCTGGGACGCAGCAGGCGAAGGGTCCGGCCCTGCAGCATCTATGTCTGTGCAGAGAGCCAGTCAGCAATGTGAAGTTTCAGACAGACGGTCTCATTTAGGGAAAACAGACCCAAGAGGAAGTGTTTAATACAGATTTGATCTGTTCGCTAGGGAAGGGTGTGTCCTCACAAACCCATCACAGTATAAATCTATAAAGCTTTCATAAAATAACTCAAGGAATACAAACATGTTTTTCCTCCTACCTCAAATGTAGCTGATCAGCTATAGCATGTTTAGTGTTAGAAGTCTGCGTGTCCAGTTGTGCACATGAGATATGAGGCTAATGCAAGCAATTGAAACTTACCAGTAATCAATTAGCCTTGTTTTAACTGTGTCAGTTTAAATTATAAATGTGAAATTTAAGGTGTTAAATGTATGAGGTGTTAACACATTTACACCTCAATGGTTTAATCATACAGTAGTTTGGAGAAATCCGTGTAAATTCCGTTTAAAAGAACATTCTACGTTTTTAAAAATTGTTATATGAGGATTTTCAAAGCTTTTTATACTTTGGAATGAAACAGGCTGTTTTCGTTACTGTACCTATATAACTGATAAATGTAAATGAGCTCAGTTGTGATTGGCTGTTCTGCATGGCACCTCATTTAAAAAACTGCACAAACTGTATGTATTTATAAATGTGAATAACTGTCATAGTGTTAGTAACATCAGCCTGATAGTGCCGGGGCAAAAATAAAGGTGCAAACTTTTGACACTGAAGGTGGCTTGGCTGACAAACTACATTTGATGAAAAGGTGTTTTATCCCCAGACAGCTGTTAAATTTGTTACACATCTGAGGACTTCAGTACCAGTCAGTGTTTGTACTTAGGAAAGACACAGTCAAGTACAAAAAGACAAATCAGGATTGTCTAAAGCGAGCCAGAACTTGGCAGCTCATCTGAAACAGCTGAACAGTAGCCAAGTAGCCATCTAGTTTTTTTTGTGACGTTTTGTTATCGACAAACCGAATATGCGTAAAAAAATGTGCGAAATTTGCTGTCTCCAGCCTGTTTCCATCCACCTGCTTTTTATCGATAAAATGGTGAGCGCGATGACGTCTTCCCCCCCAACTGTCGCATAAGTTTTGGTGTATCGCAAAAAAAGCCGTTTCAAAACATTGTTTTTTTGAAAAATTATCTACCTTTTGTTTTCCACGTGACACCACCCTCCGCTAAACAAAGAAAAAAAATGGAGAGATACTCCAAAGAAAGTACTCCAGTGAGACGAAACCCACAGGTTTGGGAGAGTCCACGGAATAAGACCTTCTGGGAGGAGGTGGTGGAGAGACACTTCACAGAAAATCTCTGGCTGCAGCAGTTTAGAGCGACACGGCCG